>JAUCMU010000039.1:17244027-17258106 GCA_032275025.1 Enteromius treurensis | reverse complement strand
ATTTGCCATCTCGAAGCGAGATTCCTATTCGTCGGTCACCGACGTGACGTCTCCGTTCCCTTCTTCAGGGAACGAGGATTACAATAAGTAACCGAGATGTTTTTACCTAACACATTGACCATCGCATTAGAAACTGTAGATAGTTTTCACTGTAAAATTACATGAAATGTCACGTTATTAAGTAAGAGAACTTAATAAAATACTTCATTCACACGCAGTTAACCATTTTTACAGTCTTATAATCACAATTATTTGGTAAGGTTTATAGAACTCCTTGGAGCACCTTGTGTTATAGTGGAAGTCATTTTTGCATGTAGACAAATGCCACACATTTCTGTCTTGTATAAACCATTTTAGTGAATATAAAACCTTAACTGTGACACATCGCTGTTAAAACTGTATTTGCATGTTTTGACATGAACCTTAACTCTGTTTTGTAACTTGTCCATTGGTTGTTAGAAATTTACAAGATAGATCAACAGTCTGCTCATAGCCAGAGAGCTCTCTTATAGGGTTGTATAAAAAAACGTTAGTTTGCAGTTTCAGTCAAGGTATGAAATAACAGGAAAAGAATGTTTTATGTTTTTGCAAACTTTTAGCTGCACTGTGTTCTATACCAGCTGTTTTCTTAAGGTTGGTTTCCATGACTGAGAGATTTGTGGTTGTTCTGTACTAAAGGTTTAGGTGGTTGCAGGCCATTGATGGTGGGTGATGCTTAAAATATTTTTGTGTTTAACAGCTGGGCTCAACAATAAAAACTCACAATACACATGCTTTGGCAAAATGGGATCATTCTGTTTGACTCTAGAGGCACCACCATGTGAGTAACAAATGTATACTCTACCATGAGGAGTCTGTCAGTGAACTGCACTTGGTCTTGTGAGTTGAACCAAGAGATGAATTTGTGTCCAGGAAATTTTTGGACTGATTCTCATGATCTGAGAAAACAATCACAAAATCAGTGGTGCACTTGTAATGTAAAAGCATGGCGTGTGTGTGTGTGTGTTCGTATTTTAGGTAGGAAGTTTTGACAAAATGTAGAAGTATTTTATTCTTTAGGAAAGAAGAACTACAAAAGAGAGCTCTTCAATATTTCATTATTCTCTCTGATGAAATATACTGTATCATATTTGATATGCAAATTTATAATAATAAATGATCAAAAAGACCAAAACTTTACAAAAACCTATTGTACGCAGTCTACTACATGTCTTCTGTCGTCAGATATATTTTTTTTATTCCCTCTCTCATATTTTAATCTTTGCTTTTTATAAAGTAAACATTATATTAACTTTTATATATTTTAGATTTTATAGCAATATTTCAAGATGAACGTTTCCTGGACTGAAGCAACTTAGTTGTCCTCGATCATGCATTTTTAATTTTTAATTTTTTTTAAAATATCATGTTAAAATGTAGGTATCACATATGATTAATCAGGCTTTTGAGGAATATGAGCCATAAAAGCTTAATGTATTAAATGATGATACTCAAGAAAAAAATCTGTGCACTGTTTTATTTTATTTTGTCTAAAGACGATAAAAAGTCCATTAAGTGTGCAGAAAAAGAGCAGACTCTGAGCAATGAAACTTTAATTTGGGGACATTTCTTAGGGGTAAATTTAGGCCCCTCTGCTTTGTCCAAGGTCACAATGATGATTTAACTTAGTTCTCAGTCACTTTTCTACTTGAGATTGAACCTGAAGGTATTGTGTTAGTATCCCAGGTCCTTCAGGATACTGCGAAGGTTCCGCCCATCTAATCCATCAACACCAGTAATCAGAAGAGCTTCCTGTGGCATCAGCAAAGTCTTGACAACCCCTCTCATTCTCTCTCTGTATGTCTCTCCAGGTCCTTTATAATCAAACTGACCTTTGGTGACCCTGTAGCTGTGTAGCATTGTGTCAGAATCCAGGGCATGTGAAGGTTAAGGAAACAAAATAAAGAGCTATGAAACCTTTGCTGTTCAGAGATGGAGAGACTTTTCTTAAGAGTTATCACCTCAGCAAAAAAAAAAAAAAAAAAAGACCCCACCAAAAGGTCAGAGTGCTGTCTGTCTTTGAAGATTGTACTTTCAGATAATATGGACATGTATGGGACACCCTGCAGTGTGTAAAACATCAGTTGTTTCCTTGAAATTTAAAGATGAATTAGTTATTTGCTTCTCTTATGAGATTCGATTTCTGATCAAACTCTTTATATTTATTACACACACACACACACACATTGGCAGCTGTTTAAACGGTACAAAGTGTAAGTTTGTTTATAGGTATATAGGAATAATTAATTCTTTATTAATTAATATTTAAAATTTTAATGTTATACTTAATATTTCATTAAACGTTTAATAATTGTTATATTGGTTACAATTTCTGTGTTTTGTTTTTGTTCCCTGTCTATTAATTTAATTTAATATTTGATTTTAAAATAAAATAAAATTGACAATTTAAATTTTTTCAGTACCACATGTAGCCATCTAACCAGGTACTAAATAATAGAAAATACCTGTTTAGAACTGGATGGAAAATCTACGGTAGTTAAAAGGTCTGGTGCGAAAACTTATCAATTAGTGTTATTTGTTAGAGAGCTGAAGGACTTGCCCAGAATTACGGGGGAACCTTCATGTAAATCTCCTGTCTGTTGAATCATGGTTGTTGAATCACAGATAGTGATAAAGTTGAAAAGATGAAAATGGTCATTGATGGGGTTTGACTTTTTCCTGTGTGTTTATCACCCACTTCCTGTGGATTTCGTGTCAAGACACACATATCTCACAATTAAATGTCTATTATTGTTCATGACTGCTGGGTTGGTTTGACCCCTATTTCCAGACCACGTAATTCTGAGAAACTATTTCTACCGCTGTCTTCTTCTGAGAGCTACAACCGCATCAAATGCTGTACCAGATAGAACCTCTGAAGTCAACATGAAATTAAATTCCATCTTGTTTTTTTTTTTTTTTACCAGTGTAACAATTTTAATTATCAGCTTATGTTACCAGCCCCTCTTTTAGCCCTTTTACACTTGCCCATTTTTTATGCTCCCCATCAATCTCCAGTGGATAAAATCAAGAACATAACAATAAATGTTTAGAGAGCAAAATTAGATTCGGTTGGACACAGCACCACACATCCCCCTCTCTGTCCCCATTTTTTCTCTTTAAAAGTTAAACTGCATTGCAATGAGAACAACAGTGTATGTGTGTGAGTGTGTGTGTGTGATGTGAGTGATGATGGTGGGGTGTTGACAGTTCCATTTCCAGTGCGAGACACCCTACATGTCTGGGGTACTGGTTGCACACACACCTCTCTTCCCCCTCTTCTTTTTCGCTCTCTTCTTCAAGCTTTCTTTCATCACTGCACCTCTTCTACAATGAGCACAGAGACGATTTGATCTCTTTCTGTTTGGTACCTTTTAAAGGCCCTGCTGGTACTTGTTTCCCCATAGTGAAATCAGTGCAAAAAGCCATGTTTGTATAGGGCCCTGAAAACTGCCAGACTGATGCATCAACAACTGAATATTGCATTCATATACATATACTTTTGCTAAGAAAAAGTCATATATGGAAAGGCACATACTAAATTTGTGTCCACAGACCCTACCAAAAACAGAATTGCGTTGTTTTTCTTTTATAATCTTCAATTTTCCATGCTCATTTGCTAGTAATTTTGGTAATTTAGTATGATTTCAAAGTGTTAACACATTTTGCCTTCTTAATAATGTGAAATTCTGCAGATTTCCCATTTTCTGCAGAAAACATTGAAGAGGTGGACCATCATGATTTCCTGCTGGAGTGCCCACAAGCCCCCCCCAGACGGCACTCCATCCAGAACATCACCATCAGTCTCATATACTCCATTTCCCATAACACCCCATGCCTAGGAACTGATTGCACACACACCTGGTTCCTATCAGGAGGACTATTAAAGTCACAATCACATTCACCACATTGCGAATGCTGCGTCCGAAACCGCATACTGCTTAAGTAGGTACTACATTTAAAATTGAACGTACTACCAGACCGTTAAAACAGTACGTTCTGTATAGTATGAATGTGGGTAGTACGAATGGAATTCGGACATACCACATCCGCCATATTGATGTTGTCAAGTGTCACGCGTCGTCACAACAGAGCGACAATTTAAACTTTCAATAAGTCATCACATTAACACATTTTTTAGATTGTGTTAAAAAAGTGTCATTTAATCACAGTAAACAAAGTTTTTTTCCTGAAGTACGTACACTTGAAATGAGCCGCGTCTCAACTTTCCGCCATTTTTTGAATATGACGCTTCCTCTACTGGAGCCTCATGGGATAGGAAAGTGTCCATGGTATGCGTAGTAGAAATGCCATGAATTCGGACATACTACTCGCCTTGCATACTGTTTTTCGCGTACTATATAGTAGGGACATAAGCGATTTCGGACGCAGCACAAGTCTTGTATTCCCCCTGGTTACATTTCTGAGCGTCTGACTCCATTGTTACATGGACGAAGTACACAAATCAAGTACACACAATAAAATATTACTCCAGTAAAAGTACTCCCTTTATCAATTTTACTCAAGTGAAAGTACAAAAGTACTCTGTTTTTGTATGTACTTAAGTAAAAGAGTGCTGATAGATTTAATTTGCAACTTAATTTTATATATCACCAACCTTTTAGACTTTTACTGCTCAAAATACCTGGATTTTCCCAAAATAACCACTACATGAAGTCAAGATACAGTATATTTCTGTTGTCGATTGGAACATGTTGACAAGCATGTAGTTCACCATGAGGCTTACACTGCGATGCACTAGATTGCTACAGATATACATGTAATTCTAGTATTTACTTCAAAAAGTCTTTTGTCTGTGTTTTTTTAGGGCTTCTTATAGTTGTTTATTAGCACACATATTAACTAGAATATTATCAATTTTTTCGTCGTAATTAAGCACAAATTAATGTCTACATCCCTAATCCTACCCAATACCTAAACTTAACAACTACCTTACTAACTAGTATTAAGGAATTAAGAAATAATTAAGAGTTTATTGAGGGAAAAGTCATAGTGAATAGTTCATTTCCTTTTTTTTTTTTTATCCTACCAAAACAATGATAATTTAGTTTCTCATTAGTATTTTCCACCGTCTATTTGACAGTTGGAAGTGACCCAGGGATGTAACACTTGGAGAGAACTTGCAGACAATGAATTTCCATTCTTGGGATCCTTCAAAATGCTATTCAGAGTGGAAGGCATCACCCACTCAGGCTTTGTCAAAATATTACTTAAATTTAAACATAATTGTCAGGGTTTTTTGCTCTTTACGAGTAGTATGTCTGTCCTGGCCGTTCTTCCTTAATTCACTATGACTAGGCAGGCTTATTCCAGAACATCAATTGGTGTCACTTATTAACATGAACAATCGGTTGTTTATGTCAGAAGATTGCGGAAGTTTAGAATGAGTCATATTTGCAGCTTGTTTTAAATAGATTCCTAGTGGGGAAGTTGTGAAAGTATACAAAGTTCAGCTCTTTTATCTCAGGACATCAAGGAAGATGCAATTCCTCATGATTTGACCCCTTTAAGCCAAACACAGATTTTGCTCTGCGTCTAGTCTGCTTTTCACATTTGTGAGCAGAACTTGTGGAAAGAGCTGAGGATTCCTGAGGGAAATGTCTAGTACAGAGATGTTAGGCCTTAGATGGAGAAGTGCGGTTTTGGTCTGGTTATTCATGGAGAGGATCCATTG
This sequence comes from Enteromius treurensis, assembly GCA_032275025.1. Lineage (NCBI taxonomy): Eukaryota > Metazoa > Chordata > Actinopteri > Cypriniformes > Cyprinidae > Enteromius > Enteromius treurensis. The sequence continues at coordinate 17,252,372 of JAUCMU010000039.1, read as the reverse complement.
AGCTTTTGGACCATCTGGTTGTGGTGTACTTTGGGGAATTTTAAAGAAAGACAGTGAATATTTCAGTGTGTGTCAGGGTGAACAACATGCACTTTGTATACACTGAACACTCAAACACATTGAAAGTTCTAAACCTAACCCTCCGTTTTAATTAAATACTTCCAATGATACTGAATTTGTGGCGTATACACCATCACAAAACAGTTCCTTACCACTGAAAATGTTCACAACGATTTCACAACTTTTCTTTCATTAGACCCCCTTATAATTTGAAGACAAACACATTGCTGTGGTGGGTTTTGCTGGGGATTGTTCATTGACCTACTTTTAGCTCTATGGTACCAGCAGTGTACAGGGTTGAAGTTATTACCCTTTTTGGGGGTACTGGATATTCAATTGAGAAAAAGGGGCTCTGAAAATCAGTTTTGTATGGCAAGTATGCACGTTAAAAGGTCAAAAGGCATTGCCTTGAGGCCAAGACACATTTTAGCTGCGGATCAGAGAGGTGAACGTCACTGAACATGCTCAGATAAGTTGAAGACCTCTCGTCTGTGTCAGAGTTCAGAATATTTGTTGTTGGGTGGGACAGTGTAATGACACTCCTGCTGCCTGGAAACACACACACAACGCTGTATCAACACTCTGGAAACAAACAGGTGACCTCAACATTTCCAGTCTCTAGTGACCTCCCAGGGAATACACACACACAGATAGATCAGGGCTACACTGGAATCTACGGCTTTTTCTCTCCAGTTGCTCTCAGTCTGAACTCTGGCTTAAGAAACAGACAGTACATGCTATCTGTCTTTCTGTTTTGTAAATCTGAAGGCCATAAAATGATAACACTAAATCTATTTTGTCTCCTTTTCAAAGCACATGTTGTACGGAAAAACTATTTCCCAAAACAAAACCAAGCTGCTCTTGTTAAAATTAACCGCCCTACAAATGTATAGAATTAGGTGTATGGAATTACGCCTTTCCCAATATATGACTTCAAAAAAAAAACAGGAATATAACACTTGAGTCACATAGAGCTAAACATTTGAGATGTTTTTCAATTACTTCAACTCATCCGATTAATTTCACCAAGTACAACTTCATTTTTTAAGTTAATATCATTATTAGTTGAAATTACTTTACAGGCGTTTATGTTTTTTAGCTAAAGTAGTTTTTTCCCCTAACAATGTATTTATTGTTAATGTGTCTTTATAAAACATTCTAAAACATTATGTTTTATTTTAATGCCTTGGTACTTCAATTAAGCGTTCTGCTTCGAGAGATTGGAACAACATGACACTAAATTATTACAAATTTGTTCATTCATGGGTGAAATATTTTTTTACAGAATCGATAAGTTCTTGGGTTTTTAACCTAAAGGGTATTTAAATCCGACCACCAGACCCGTCAAACATACTGATTAATTTTCCCCTTCCAGACTGCCAACTCAAACCATCTGAGCAAACAAATCAATCCTGACCTGCACTCCAATCTTGTGAAAACCTCACAATCCCTCTCATTCGACCCATCAGTGGAACGGTACGGTCATCTATTATTCCTCGCTCACTGTCTCAACAACCATTCATTCACATTTAAAAATAAGTACAAAAACAAATCTCCAGACTGGTCTGAAACATAACTCAGCTGTCTTAGCATTTCCAAAAGGAGAGGAGAACTATACAAAACCTTTTCGCAGATGAAAAAATCATCATCTCTGGAATTCAGATCTGTCTTTTTTCATCCAAATCCTGTGTTTTATTGAATGTATGTGGACAGTAGGGAAGCATATACATAGTATGTGTGCGTGATTTTGGTTTGGCAGTGGAATAATTCCCCATATGTTCCTTTTTCATTAATGCTTGTGCCATTATCACCACATTCTACAACACTGTGCCAAAGCCAGATATTTTAATTTTCATGTCTCCTTTAATAATATGGCTGCAGTGACAACAGATAGTATGTACTGTGCTCCAGGCTCTTCAAATACACTTCTAAAATTTGGATTTTTGGATCATTTATGCTTTCAAAGGTGGCATTTATTTGATAGAAAATACAGAAAAAGTTATATTTTGTAATATTATTACAATTAGAAGGAAGCATATAAGCTGATATATTGATTATTGCGACAGGTCAACGTATTAGAATGATTTCTAAATGATTACTACACGAAAGACTGTAGTAATGATGACTTTAAATTCAGCTTGAATATCACAGGGATAAATTACATTATAACCTATATTCAAATAGAAAACAGTTATTTTAATTAATAATAATATTTCACTGTATTACTGTTTTTACTGTATTTCTAATCAAACTAGTTTTTTTTTTAAATTTAAATATCTGATTTATTCCATACTGTTGACCAGTGTAGCATTAAAATGTTCTGACTGGCTGCATAATATTTTTTGGGTTGCTATGTTTACAGCAAAGTATTCTGTTAATAATGCAGTTGATAGCTTAGTGAAATCTGAACTAAAGGTCTTAGCACTTCAGTAAGAGAAGATTATTTTTGGTTACAATGTTGCACCAGTTGCACACTCATTAGTATGGTGACATATATACACATGCAATTCATACAATGCATGTGTAAAAGTCTAGTGAGCATAAAAACAGTACAAAGGCGTCCGCAAGTGAATTTTATTATTTCTCATGCAGCTATATTTCCAAAAGCCAGATTTCCAGGTTAGTGGCAGTAAATCTTTGAGTATACTCAATTTTGTTGAAAACAATTAGTACCAACTAACTGTTTTACTGTGTTACATTCCGTTAGATAAATAAACAAAAGCAGTTAAATACTTGTTTTTACATGTTGGTAAGACAGTCTATTACGTAGGTGTTGCTTGACAGTTTAAGTTGTATTGAAGGCTAGACCTTAAGCCGTTAAAAGTCTGGCTAAACGAGACGATAGTCAGTGAGGACAGACATATTAAATGACATAGGAAACTTGTTGCATTGTACCTGCTAAGACATAGTGTTGCTATTGAATTGATTCGCTGAAGTCAGTGTTTAAATGTACTACATTTCTGTTGTTTTCATTACCTTTCATTACCATATGACAAACGCAGATGGCTTTTTTTTACTTTAACTTTATAATTGAACTTTATGAACATTTAAATCGACTTTATCAAAGCAAACTGTCAAATGAAGGTAATGAAACACATTTTTGCATCCACAGAGGGACTTCACAGCCACTATTTCTAGTCTATCGTCAGACAAAAGCGGAACAGACGCTTCCAAATCTGCAGTGGGATCTGAGCCACATTTACCCCACTACCCAAATACAAATCCCCAGAATGCTGTCTGCTTGCGGCTTGTTTGAGCTTCTGTGCTCCAGTGCCCCCTTCACCTGCCTGCAAGGACACCCAGTTTCCAGGTCAGTATGTAGATATATTATGCCATTTGTGTATTCCACTATAACCCTCAAACTAAAATAGCACACCTCACATCAATAGTAGCTTGTGTCTGTATGTTGCTCGCCTGCGGCAGATGGAAATTCTCTGAGAAGCACTGTGGATTTATAAAACCGCATTTCATTGTTCATTCATGTCTGCCGAGGGGGAGATACAGATGCTCATCCATATTTGGTCTCCAGGGTAAAGTTGGATTGGACGTAACGTAGTGCTCCGGCTCATGGTGAATTCCGGCCCTGTTTGTTTATAGTATTTGCTGCTGTGTTGTCTGTTGTAGTCTGGACATCGTTTGCAGGGAAGAACAGAACAATAGAACTGTCTGGGAATGAAATATTCTCATTATGTAATGCTGGAGAGAGTCCAGAGAGAATAAGAGGTCATCTAAACAGGTCAGGGGTGTCAAATAAGTCTCCTCTGTCCTCACTCTCACCTCAGCCTGGGACTGTGGAGTTACAGTCATATCGAAAGATTTACTGCTACAACAAACACATGATTTAACCATAACTGAGCATTTTTGGACATATACAGTAATTTTTAAAATAAAACATGTATAATTTTGATACGCATACTATTTTTATATATGGTTTATTTTAAATATCTCTCTACCACTTCACTTCCTGTCAGTTGTGATATGTCCTATCTAATAAAGGCAAAAACGGCAAAAAATTAATTTAAAAAACAAAAACAAAAAAAACATTAATAAATGTTTTAAAAACACAGATAGATCACTGTAAAAAAATCTGTAAAATTCACGGCAAAAAAATTGCAGCTGTGGCAGTTTTTTACAGTTTAAATCACAGTCATTTTGTACAGTATATATAGACAGATAGAACTCTAATTTGCAATTGTACAATTTACATATTATAATGTATGTACTGTATATTAATATTTACTGTAAATAGAATTTCCACACATAAAATAATAATTGTTTTATTTTAAATTAAATATTTTATTGTAATAACTAAATCAAAATTTTTAATTAAATAAACATAAATAATCTAAAGTAATGCATAATTGTTACAAAATGTACTTATATACTTATAATTATGTGATTATTTATAAAACAACGTTTAATACATTTATGTAAGCTGAACATGGAAACAAGAAAATTAAGTAATTTATAAAACCTGCTTATGTCCATGTATTAAATAAGAGACCTAAACACTCATCATACGCATAAATGTACATTAACATAAAAACATAAACAATAAAAATTAAAAAATAGCATAGTGCTTGTATGTGCTTTTATGATTGCTGCCTCTCGTGAGTGCCCAGAATTAGGTCACTCACAAGTGGATACATCAGCACCTGGAGTCTTCGAACAAAGCAAGTCTGCCTTTTGAAATGTATCATGGGAGAAAATGTCTGTATCAGACTGAATTTCCCATGTAACACACTCACAGCGAAGATTTAGAAAGACAGAGCAGAACTAATTCCTTTTGTTATGCAGGACATGCTGATTATAACACACACAAGCCCAGCAATGCATCCATTACTGTGCAGACATGGCTAGATTCTCACCATCAGTGAAAGTTCTTATTCTCTTTACTCTGCCAAATCTGCTTACTTTATTGACAAAGACTATTTTCCAATACAAATTGAACACTCATGGTGAACCTTGTATTCCCTTCACGCACCTTCCCGTAGCATAAGTATGGCCAGTCACTATGAAATCCCTTTCAAAGCTAATTCAGAACTAGTGATGTAATCACTAATATTTCTAACAGTGGGACAAAAGTGAAAATAAAGGAAAATAAAGTTAATTTTGACAATCTGATATCATTTTCAAAATGGCTGTAGAGTGAACTGACCTTGACTGTCTCAATTTCAATTTTTGCATTAGTGTAATGAGCGGTCCACGGAAGGTGAGTGCAGTGAGATGAACCCAAGTGCAGTTTATTAACAGTGCAATCCAAAAACCCAAACAAACGACTTGACTTGACACAGACGTAGCATGAACAGGCATGAACAGACTTAAAACAGATTTGACATAGACTGAAAAGACTAAACTCACTGACAGTGGATTACAATATTAATACGCGACAAGCACAAGATTCAACAATTGCCAAGTACATACAGAGCAATGACAGTCACATGACAAGAACAGACCAATGAACACAGGACAAAATGACAAGGTCAACCAATCAGAACATGACACAAAGAACAAGGGAACCAATAGCGAAGAGACATGAGGGCAAGGGAAGCATGACACAACAGACAGAATCAGATTACAAAATAAAAGACTACAACACAAGGACATCCAAACAAAACCCAAAACCTGTGTTACATATCCCCCCTCTAAGGGCGGCTCTTGACGCCCAAACAAAACCCAAAAACCCAAAGTCCTGAAGGGTGGTAGATCCAGGGGAGGAATGGAGGGCCAGGCCCATGAAGTGGAACGGGGTCAAAGTCATGGAGCAACGGTAGATCTGGGCTGTGGAGCAATGGAAGACAGTGGACCAGTGGCAGACATTGGGACAGTGGAGGACGTGGCCCGTGGATTAGTGGCAGACAGTGGGACTGTGGGGGACCTGGGCTGTGGAGCAATGCCAGACAGTGGGACAGTGGACGTCCCAGGCCGTGGAGCAGTGATAGTGGAACACAGAGCCATGGCGGAGTAGGCTGAGGAGGAAGCTGTGGCAGAGCCGGAAATGCAGGGGCGCCATGGCAGGGACAACAGAGCAGGCAGTTCCTGGGCAGCCTCCCTGGCCATGACTAAGCAGACCAGGGTTACATGGGCGGTCTCCATGGCCGTGAAAGTGCAGGCCGTGGGTTCAAGGATGGCCTCCGTGTCCATGACAGCACAGATCGTGAGTTCAGGGGTGGCCTCCGTGGCTGTGACAGGACAGGCTGTGGGTTCATGGATAGCCTCTGTGGCCTTAAATTCATGGATGGCCTCCGTGGTCATGAGTTCCTGACAAGCAGCTACCTCTAGAGGTTCTACGGCCGAAGCCAACACCTCTAGAGGCACTGGAGTGGACTTGTGGACAGGTGAGGCCTCTGGGGCAGACTCATGGACAGAAGAGGCCTTACATAATCAGGCTCCTTACTATCTCTCTGAATTACTACACCCCTATACGCCCCCGAGAAATATAAGATCCAGTGACCAGAATCTTATGCTGGTCCCTCAGTCTAGGCTATCACGCAGAGGGGATCGAGCTTTTTCAGTGGTCAGGCCCCGGTTGTGGAATAAGCTACCCCTTGAGGTCAGAGAGGCCCCTTCCATATCCATTTTTAAGTCATTTTTAAAAACATACATGTATGACTGTGCATTTTAATCAAAAATGTATTTCCTATCACATGTCACTACTCTGCTGTTACAGTTTCATTTGTCCTTCATTTTTACTTTCTTTTTTTATACATTTTACATTTTTTTAATAGATTTTTTGCCAATTGTACAGCACTTTGGTCAGTCGTGTGACTGTTTTAAATGTGCTCTATAAATAAACTGAACTTGAACTTGAAGTGCAGACCTGTGAACAGGAGAAGCCTCAAGGCGCAGACTTGAGGACAGAAGAAGACCTCTGGAGCGCAGTGTGCTGCACACACGCTCCAGAAGGCAATTGCCATTTTAGGGAGAGCAGCGGACTGTGGCTGGAACTCTAGGATGTCAGATATTGAGAGCGCTGATGTCGCTAGGATGCCTGACATCAGCGGTGGATCCAACACACTGGCAGACAGTCCTGGCGGCCATCTTGGCCGAGGAATCAGGCATGGCGGCCATCTTAGCCGGGGGAACAGGCGTGGCTCGAGCAGATTCTGGAATGACAGCCATCTTGGCCGGAGAGTCAGGCGTGGCGGCCATCTCGGCTGCGGACTCAGGCGTGGCGGCCATCTTGTACAATGACTCTGGGTTGGTGGTCATCTTGTGCATTGACTCTGGGCTGGCGGCCATCTTGTACTTAGGGTAACGTGAACGGAATCTGGCTTGACAGGTGTATCGTGAGCAGGCCCTGGAGTCAAAGGCATGGTGTTAGCAAACTCAGGCTTAGTAAATATGAAATCTGGCTTGGGATGATGAAACATGACTGGAGTGAATTGAGACTTTTCTGATGTGATGTGAGCTGGTCCAGGAGCAGTAGGCATGGCGTAAACAGGTTATGGCTTGGCAGACGTTGTAGGATGGTGGTGTTCCTCATCGGCGATCCCAACCGTAAATGAGTAACCACTTAAACGAAGTGCAAAGTCTATGTATGTTTCTAGAGTCCAGTGTCATTGAGTCCATGACAAAAAGTGTCCTTTAAAGCCTAAAAGCCCTCCACATAGTCCTCTATGGCCCGGTTACCCTGATGCAGGCAGAGGAAAAGCGAAACTGCTGGGTTCATAGTTCGGTCGCGTATCCTGTAATGAGCAGTCCACGGAAGACGAGCATAGTGAGATGAACCCAAGTGCAGTTTATTGACAGTGCAATCTAAAAACCCAAACAAATGACTTGACTTAACACAGACGTAGCATGAACAGGTTTGAAACAAACTTGGCATGATAAGACTAAACTCACTGACAGTGAATTACAACATTAACACGCGACAAGCACAAGGTTCAACAATGGCCAAATACATACAGAGCAATGACAGTCACATGACAAGAACAGACCAATAAACACATGACAAAATGACAAGGACAACCAATCAGAACATGACACAAAGAACAAGAGAACCAATAGCAAAGAGACATGAGGGCAAGGGAAGCATGACATCAGACAGAATCAGATTATAAAAAATAAAAGACATGACAAGAATAAACAACACAAGGACACCCAAACAAAACCCAAAACATGTGTTACAATTATGGCACTTTTCCACTGCATAGTACGGTACGGTGTGGTTCAGTACAGCTCACTTTTGGGGGGGGTTTCACTGGTAACAGTACCTGGTACCTGGTCCTTTTTTTAGTACCACCTCAGCCGCGGTTCCAAGCGAGCCGTACCGTTACCAAAAC
>JAUCMU010000039.1:17193786-17204947 GCA_032275025.1 Enteromius treurensis | reverse complement strand
TGTCTCTGCGTCTCGGTCTGATGACGGCTCACTCAGGGCGAGTCTGAGGTAAGACACCAGTTCAGTCTGTGTGACACGCTGCTGTAAATCAGCTATTGTGGGAGAGGCCTCTGTCTGTGATGCCACTCCGACATGCGTTTAAGAATGGCTTGATTTCAGAAGGGGCAACTTATTTTTATTACATTAAAGGAAAACTACTGGTGGATCTTTATCATTGTAGGGTGGTTGTGTACACACACTCCCAACACAAATTTTACTGGGTGACCCCTTTGAGGGGTCTGAATTCTTTCTGTACCCACTATATATATTCCTTCTGTTTTTACATGAAACTTTAATGTATGAATGCAATAAAAATAATCAAAACCATGAAATAGTTCTGCAGTAAATCTTTGGTAACAGTTGGTAACATAAAATACTGTCTATGTAGTCAGCTCACTATGTCTTAGAACAGAGCCAGTGTTTTATATCACGTAATGGTGACTCTGAACAATCACAATCATTCCCAGACAAAATCTCCAAAACTCAAATATGGAACAAAATGTCAGCCCAATGCCCAACAATTGTGTCGTCTGTCAGCCACATCACTCCCTATTTAGTCTGCTCAAGCACATCAAAGCCCCCAAAAATGAATATCCACTAGAATTGGCCAAAGGCAGAGTATCCTGTGTTGAAGCCTCAACCCCATTTGGATGCTTAGACCTCCCAGGAGCTTTTTAAGAGAGCACAATGCTCATTACTTTAACAGCACAGCTGCGGAAGTTCAACAAGATGGTACAATAGAGTCACCGCAGAGGAATTTAATCAGCCGGTCCGGGAGTCAGAGTTCCCTGCTGATTATCGCTCGGTTTTGTTATTGTGTTATTTTATTCCAGGATATTGTGTGCATTGTGCTATCCAGCTCTGCTTTACTCCAGCTGGCCCTGTGTAAAGTGTCTTTTAACATTTCTAGTTGAGTTTAGTGGGGGTTAGTACAGTATTTCTACCGTATGCACAGGAAGTGTTTCATAAGAGCAATGTGGCATATTTTATGCCCTTTGAACTGTTTAATTGCTCAGATGTCGCTCTTTAATTTTGTGCACCTTAGCTGTTTTATCTATGAATAGCTCATGTGCTTCTTGTAAAGAAATGCAGGTAGTTCAGCTAAAATGTACTCACTCTTTAAGTAAATCACTCTTGTGAAGTGAGAAACTGCTTTTTGTTTGTAGCAAGCAAATAGATCACTGTTTTTTGATATTAGGCACAAATGTGACTTTGAACCACAAAACCATTTATAAGTTGCACAGGTGTATATGTTTCAATAGCCAAAAATATATTTTATGGTACAAAATTATTATGCCAAAAATCATTAGGATATTTAGTAAAGATCATGTTCCATGAAGGAATTTGGTAAATTTCATTTTTGATCAGTAATATGCATTCTCTGTTTGGACAACTTTTTATTTGGACAAGATTTTCAAGTTGTATTTCGGTCAAATATTATCCAGTCCAAAGAAACCATATAATCAATGGAAAAGCTTATTTATTGGACTCTTGTTTTGACTGGTTTTGTGGTCCAGGGTCACAAATTGTTGATTATATAGAACTATAAAATTAATGTGTTATTTAGCTTAAATACATAAGTATATATATATATATATATATATATATAAATATATATATAGTGTGTGTGTATATGTATACACATAGACAGCAATACAACTGAAGATCCAGAAACGTACCAAAAACATTGGGAAAACAGTCCATGTGACATCAGTTGCTCAACCTCACTTTTGCAATGCTACGAGAATACTTTTTTGTGCAAATAAGACAAAAATAGCATAATTTACTCTTCTCTCGTGAATTACATCTTCCGCCATTTTAGAGAGTAATGTCCCATATATGCAAGCTTTAACATATTTGACGTGATCAGCCTTGTTTACAGCCAGGTGAAAGTAGGCACATGTGTGTAATCTGCGGCCGTTTGCACAAAGAGGAAAACGCATGCTTACGCAGAAATGTTCTCTAAAACGGCGGAAGAAGTAAGTCATAGGAGAAGAATGTTTTTTGTTTTCCTTGTGAAGAAAAAAAGTATTCTCTTATCGTCGCAACACTGTAGTTGATCCGCTGATGTTACATGAAACTTTTTACAGGTGTTTTTACCATGTTTCTGGAACTGCGATCATTTCAGTTGTGTTGTTGTCTATGGAGGGACAGATGGCTCTATGATATCTTCAAAAATATCTTAATTTGTGTTTTGAAGAAGGTTTTGAAGGTCTTATAGGTTTGGGACGACACAAGGGTGAGTAATTAATGACAGAATTTTAATTTTTGGATGAATTATTAACCTTTTAAGATAATGTTTCAAGTGAACTTCTGCGCAAAAGTCAAATTTTGAAATTGAGACCACTTTTGCAATGTCTCTTTCTTCTGAATGTGCTTCTATGTGTTATTGTGGTGAAGTTGACTGGAAGTTCATTTGTCACTCAAATTATCATTCAGTGACATAGGAAAACACCTTGTCATCAATATCCTGTTTTGTCCCTTTGGTTTGTGATCATATTCCCGTCTCCTTGGCCAAATCAGCGTCTTTATTGTGAATGTGTTTGACCTGGAAGTGTTGGGAACGCAGCAGGAAACTGCTGTAATGTGATCCACTTAAGAAAAGACATTTCCTTCAATCCTTCTGGAATGTAAAGAATTGAACAGTGGGTCAGAAAAACAGATTCATTATCAAGGGGCAACAGTACAGTGAATGATTTCATATCAAAACAAAAACAAGAAGTGACTTTTGCTTCTTACTGCTAGACCAGTTTTCTCTGGTTTGTCACACATACAGTGTAGTGATAGGGCACGGAGAACATTTATCCAGTTTAAACCAGTTTAGCTTTTTGGCTGTAAGTGATAGCATTTCATTATAAAAAGAAAACACCTACATATTTCAGATATTGAATTTCTTTTCAATTCATGTAATAAATATAAAGTTGCGTTTTTGGAGACAGCTGACTAAGCCAAATAAAGTCAAATCTCTCAAAAAACAGCATATGTTCTGATTAAAACCCACTAGATATTATGGAGGAACATTACTCAAACACTTTGAAGGACTGTCTGCCAGTAATTGTTTCTGAAATATTTAGATTTCTATTTATACACCCCATAGCCATTGGTAAAATCCAAAACAAATCATGATATGTGTTCCGTGCAAAAGGAAAATGATGTATGTACTGTAAAAAAGAAACAAAAAAAGACCCATTCCTATATTTTGACTTTAAAAGTTAAACTCAGTGTAAGCAACTACATTGCTTAATTTTAATTTCACATCCATTTAGTAAGAGTTTATACAGTATTGTTCAACACTGTCAATGACCATGTTTTGTGCAACCATTCGAATGTCAGAAAGTTACTTTTACTTGTTTATATAGACTTCACTTACAATCTTTTAATGCCAATTAATGACCAATTAATGCCTGACGTCAATTGGTATTTCTTTACAATTTTTATATTTTTGAGCAGACCATTTATAATTTATTCTGAGCTGATTTGAGTTGTCTTCAAATGATCATGTAATAAGTTACATAATAATAAATTGTAAAATGTAACTTCTTGAGCTGAAACAAAGAGTATTTTTAAGTTGAGTTAAGGTGTTTGTAAGGCAGCAGTTGTTTTATAGTGGTTGTAACATTCTACCAAGACACATTTCAAAATACATTAATCATATATATATATATATATGAATTGTAAATATGAATTGCTATTCAAATTAGTTAAAATTTTATTATGGAATTGGCTTTAAAAATTTAAATAAAACAAATAAATAATAATTTATCTTCAGATAGATTTTGTTGTGGTTTGGTTAAAAAAAAATGTAATTGATTAACTTATTTTGAGTGAAAGTAAAAACAAGTTTCCACAACGTCTAAGGTAATGTAGGTAACCCAAGTTCCCTGAAGGAGGGAAGGGAGACGTTACATATGGGAACTCGCATGAGAGACCAATCGCCTTCGTGTATTAAGAAAAGGCCTATGCATATTGGCGTGCATTTAATTACAGCCAGGTGCACCTTATCACTACGTGAGTATAAGAGGGCATGGATGTAATGCACTTGCAGGTTTTAGCTGAGGAGCCGAGCCAGCGTCAGCGCGACCCAGGGTCATGGCAAGGGGATGTAACATCTTTAGTCCTCCTTCATGGAACGTGGGTTACCCAAGTAACCTTGTAACCTTTGACGTTCCCCTTCAGTCGAGTCACTCCGACGTTACATATGGGAACAGACCTGTGGAAAAGGCCACAACCCTGAGGCCGCGTTACGCGGAGACCCCAGTGCAGACAGTCAAGCATGTCAGCAGGAGAGTCTGCACGTAACCTTCCCAACACCCTGGGGGTCAAATAGGGACCCCACAGGGATGCCAGATGTACTGAAGCATGGGTTGGGGGAGCGGAGACATGAAGCACAAACACAGTGTCTTACATGTGGAATTCAAGTAATACACTATACTGATAAGATAGGGATATAAACGAAGGGAAACACAGCCTTCTGGCTGACTGTGGAGCACAAAGTTTTTTTAGCCACAACATACTGGGCAAAGGAGACCAAGTAGGAACACAGACCAGAGCTACTCCGCGTCTAGGTCCAACTGCGGGGCAGGAGGACTCGGGTTCGCCTTGGCAGGGGGTCTGATTTAAGACACGGGAGGACACAGCCTCTACGCGAAGGTTGTAGAACCTAGTGAAGGTATTGGGTGTCGCCCAGCCTGCAGCCTTACAGATATCCGCTAGAGAGGCACCGTGAGCCAATGCATAGGTGAAGGCAACACACTTGTGGAGTGGGTTTTCAGACTTAAGGAGCACGGCTCTCCCTGGTATAACAGAGGGGCGCTGTCCCGAACCGGCGTCAGCCTCGCCGCCTGACTCTCCCTCTGATGCTGACTCTCCCTCAGCCTCCTTAGGTGCCCCAAAGGAGACGCTCGGCCCGGTGGCTTTCGGGGGAGCGCACTGCTTTGGAAGCACCACCACAGGGCTATGGGTGTGGCAGAAGGCCGCGGGGCCTTTCTGCCCGACGGAACATTCTGCACAGTCACTGTGAGATCTCCCAGGCGCCTTACCGTCACAGCCGAGAAGCCTTTAGAGAGGCGAGATCTCAGCGTTGCGATGGTCATGTGCTTGCAATGAACGCATAAGCCATTCCTCAAGCGCTGCCTCAGCCCAGACACGTGAGGCAGCGCTTGTGCCCGTCTGAAGAGGTGAGGAACCCAGAAGCGCACGGTTGGATCGACATCCCGAAGAACGCCTCTCCAACCGTGAGAAATTGCTCTTTGGTCTTGCCTGGTTTGCCCAGGGAAGACCTCTTGCGGCACGCCGTGCACTCAGAGTGAGGTCTTGTTGGTGAGCAAAGACTGGCTTGCTCAAGCTTTTAAAAAGGCTACCAGCCCGCGGGTCCCGTTGGTCAGCCGCCTAGTCCTTGCCAACAACAAGAGAGAGAGCGTGAACTCGCAGGAACTCTCCGGATTTCTCCGTCTTTTTCTTCTCCGTCTTGCAGACTCGAACAATGCTTACACTGCAGCAAGGCTCCAAAGCAAAAAGCTGCAAGTGCACTACATCCGTGCCCTCTTATACTGAGACAGTGATAAGGTGCACCTGGCTGTAATTAAATGCACATCAATATTCATTGGCCTTTTCTTAAATATATTTATGTTAACAATTAACTAAGTTCTTCAAAAACTTTCATATCTGAAATCCTAAACTATAATAAATTTTATGTGATTTTAAATTAAGCCATGAATTTAATTTCTGACTCTTGTTCTACTCTGCAAATCTGATTTATGAGTACTCAGATTGGCCTCTTTTATTGGTAAGACGTGCTCTTGTGTCTAGAAGGCATCCAGACTATAGAACTTCCTGCATTCTTGAACTTGGAGGTTGACAAAAATGAGGAAATGATGTCTGCAAGCAAACCTGACCCCTCAACCTATAAACTGATCTTCAATGATTAATTCCTCCCTTGAAGCTTTGAGCTCCATGACGCGCTCCAACAGACCTCCAGAGTCCACAGAAGTGTTTGAAATGCTCTGGGGATTTATGATGGCCAGTGAATCATGTTATTTTTAGCAGGGCCTAGAAAATGGACTCGGTTTTTAGCTCCATTGTTTTATAGCTTGCTCTCCTCAGCCTTTGCAGCCAAGTGCAAACAATAGTGTATCCTCGCCCCTCGGCAGGCGCCGAACAAGGTGCCTGTCCTTTGTTCCGCTCCTCGGGGGAGTGAACGGTGGAGGGCTCTGTCGGGACAACAGCGGGCGGTCGCGTGCGATGACAGGCCAGCTGTCACCTGCTGTCCCGGCGCCAGCCACCAACCCCTAAGACACGTGTCGCTGACAAAAAAAAGTTATTTGTTCCAGAAAATCCAAGTTTGCTCCTCGACATTAAGGATTTTAATAAACAGTTGCATAATCAGCTGCATAAAAAAAAGCTGCTGGTTTTTATTTTTTAAACGTGGCTACATGAATTTCAGATATTTGTCACAAAGTATGTCTCAATACAACTGATATCATTAGTTTGAATTTTATTATTTTTTCAATTGGTCTATGCAGTAATTAATAAAGTTATTTTTTTGGTAACAATTTACATTCGTAATTAATGTACATTTATTACAGTATTTTTTCATCTTAGTTAATAGAAATACAACCGTTCCTTGTAAGTTTATGGTGCATTAATTAATGTTAACAAACACGACTTTAACACAAAATTAACTTTAATTAATATTAATAAATGCTGTCATTATTTATTCTTAGTTCAGGTTAACTAATGTTAATGTTAACTAATGAACCTTATTGTAAAGTGTTAGTTATATCTTTTATTTATTTATTTTAATGCGTTCTATTTTTATTTTAGTCATTTTTTGTTTTGACAGTTTAGATACACTCTAAAAAAAAGGTACAAAAGCTGTCACTGGTGCAGTAACCTTTAAAAGGTACACTTTTGTACCTATTATGTTTAAATATTTACACTTTAAGTACTAATATGTACCTTTTAAGGCACCAAAATGGACCCTTGAGGTACAAACATGTACCTTTTGCAAAGGTACTGCCTCAGTGACAGCCTTTGTACCTTTATTTCTGTATTGTAATGCATAGTTAATGCTGATGAAAATGGCTTTATATATTTTACATTTTTTTTCTTTTAATATTTATTTGAATTAATGTAATATATTTTTATGGTTTTAGTTTTATTTATCTGTAATAAACCTGGCTTAATTGTCCAACAATAACCACAAGGTGGCGGCATACAGCAGATGACGGTGTAGAAATGCCAAGGTCATGGGTTTGGTTCACAACAGTGCAGTGTTGTTGCTTTGGATAAAAACGTTGGCTAAATGCATCAATGTTTGATGCATTTAGCCTTAAAGCATCTTGCATGCTTGTGCCATGTCTCCAGCTTATGCATTTAATCAGATACTTTCAAATGGAAAATTATGAAAGTATTACAGTGTGCTATTGCTGCCTAAACACACACACACACACACACACACACACACACACGTATATATTGTTTATTTAAATTTTAACTAATGCTTACTGAATTGTTTTAATTATTTTAAAATAGTACTTTTATTGTTTTGTCCTTATTTATTTATTTATTTAAATTTAAATGTTTTTTCTTTAGTTTTTTGTTATGTTTTTTTTTAATTGCTGATTTTATATCCTTTATATCAATAATAAAGCCCTTCTATGTTTGTGTGTGTGTATTCTGTCTTAAAAGACTCATCATTAGCACATTAGCAGTGCTTGATCTCCACATCCTCGTCAGTTCTTAAAACAGCAGTCAGCCCTGACTTTTCCCAGATTTTCTCCTTCGGTTATGCAACCTTTCTTCTTTTCCGTTCTCCGTAAGCATGTGAAATGCCAAGCGTGTGTCAGCCTCAGCAGTGGTGTGCAAGGTGCAGGTCCCCAATCCTTGACAATGGCTCCAACTCTATCAGGCCTTCCCAGATGTCAGCTTGTGGATCTCACCTTCCAGTCTGACCCGGGTCTGACATTTTGATGAAGCATTCAGGCGGTGCTAATGAGCCATCAGCAATATTTCTTCTACAGATTTGGCGTCTCCCTGCTACCCTTCGCTCTGTGCTGTTTTTATCCAAGACATTCCAAGCAGTTCCCCTGACCTTTCCAATGCCAAGCCCTTAGAAAGCCATGATTAGCTGTGTTTTCTTAAAGAAGAATGGTCAGGATAACATTAGATCACATAAGGAAAGTGGCAAAATTTTACTAATTTGCTCTACATTTTCTTGCTCTACATTTTCTTTCTTTCTTGTATTTCATGCTCTCTTGACAAAATGCCAATAATTTTTTTTTATAAGGCCATAGGAATTTTGTGTTACTGTATGTTTGTATGTATGCTCTTTAAAAATTGCTTTTTATAAATAATATCAGCCCCCACAACCTTTCAGCACTGAAGTGGAAGAATTCCCACTTTAAATCTCCTACAAAAAGAGAACAAATTATGATTACATTATGATACAAATATCTATAATTAAATCTGTGATTGATTTCTGTAATTGCAGGTATACACTGTTGACCCATCCCTTACACATTCACCCACCCTTAAACCTACCCAAACCTGTCCCTAACCTTACCTGCATCCCACCTCAGTAGCAGGAAAAGTGCTTTGCAATACAAAATAAACACAACAAGTACATTGTAATTATTTTTGAGGTAAGCAGTTTTATATTTTAGTGCCGTTGATTGCATGTCATATTTTGATTATCTGGTCAGAAAACCTGGGTTAACTTATAGCAGCTAACACACTGTGCAATAATCATGCTGAGTTTCTAATACTGTTATTTTAAGCTATCTTGACAACGGTCATCTGTGAACCTTTCTCATTGTACGACATAGCACCACCAATGTCTGGGACAGACGAATCTTATTCAGTGTGTTTAGGGCTTAAGTAAAAAATTGTTTGGCAGTACATTCTTGTAGTTAGCAAAATAATCTCTGCTCAGTTCGCGACTACACCATTTCTCTGTGTAATTGCAAACACTGCCAATTATATCATGAACTTTAGCTTTTGTAGCAGTCAGAGTTAATGAAATAGCATCAAACGCAAGGTGGATATAAAGGAACATGATGCAAGCATGAAAAGGAAGCACGCTTGACTAAAAATAAATTCGCTATGTGGAGATGCCTAATCCAACATTTCTTCCAGGCTACATTCTTAGTATGGAGAGGGGTAAAAACAAAGTGAAAGGGAGTGAGTCATCACTGCATACCCCCCCTAGTCTGAGTAAAAATACACACATATACACACGCTCTCAGGAGCATATGGTCTCTACGCGCCACTGGTATTACCTAACTACAGGAGTGGGCGGCAGCCATCGCCATGTTTAATTCATCAACATTGAATTAAATCAAGCGAAAAACTTTGAAAACCGTTATTACACCTTCTCTCCTCTGCACTTTCATCTCATTTCTTTGCCAGGTTTTGTCTGCTATACAGGTTCTCAATAAAGAATGAATCATGCGTCTCATCAGCTATCAACAAAAGAGAATCAAGTTCGGCGACACATGCGAGCAAACTTTCCAAAATTAATTTATTTCAACAGATTTTGCACGGCATTAAATCAGTGGCTCTGGGCTGGCTTTATTTCAAGATGCAGTGGGTATCAAATGGTTAAACAGAATTTGTTATCTTAAAGTAGGCTGTTACATTTGTAATGTTGGCCAGAATTCATTGGCAAGATACAAATTAGCATTGTGGTAAATTTGCATTAAAATACTGTTGGATTTGTAATGAAGCACTGGAATCGTTCGGATCCATTTGCTGGCTCTTTATTCAAAGAGTGGTCAAACAGGCTTGGGTCAATCAACAGGCAGACAACAATGGTGGAGATAAGGCGATAAATCGTGGTCAGAGTACAGGCAGGAAGTTCAAGGCAGGCAGCGATCATCAACAGTCCGAGAAACAGGCAGAATAGTCAAGGCAGGCAGCAAAAATCAGGAGTCCAATAAACAATGCAAAAAAGACTTCGCATTGAAGCAGCGTCTGCTCGCTGCTTTTAAAGAGCAGATAATGCTGAACAGCTGGCGGTGAAATCAGTCCAGGTGCGTGGGGAAAAAAGGTCCGAGGGGAAACACTAATACTCGGGCGAAGGTTCCCGCTGCTGTGATCCAGAGAGCGCCACAGAGGCGCGACTGGTGACATATACGGTAAAATAAGACAATTCCATTACATGTATTAGCAAGAGGGCTCCTTCAAGAAAAAAGCGGTATTTCTTGTTTTTTGATAACTACTGTTCTACATGCAGTCTGAAATACTATTTCCAATTAAAGCACACAGCTAGCGCAAACAGTGCTTTATCTGTCACAGATCATGCTTGACAATGTGGTGGAAAGTCTAATAGACACATCACCAGTCCAGCTGTGGCAAAATAGAGAGCCCAGTGGAGGGCATTATAACAATCACACATTTCTATTCAAAGAGCTGCCCTTAGTCATAACAAGAATAGATGAGCGGCTTTCCACGTCTTCACCGTTCTCTGCAGAACTGTATGTTTGACAGTGCACTACATTAAAGATTAAAAAACTGAATAACATTTTTTTTTTTCAGAATTTCATAAAAATAGCATTAACCAAGAGCCCATGGTCAAAACACCAAACCATGTCACGAGCATCAAGAAACTCTCAGAACTGACAGAACTACGGCAAAAATAGAATATAATAATTCAAATTTTAGATGAACACAGACTACATTGCTGATTCATACAATTCATTTAATTTATTTCACTTCCTTTTCCATCTTTTTTTCAGCCTGTTGACTATGAGATCAACAGATCCTTTGTTCTTATGGTGGTGGCGCTGAACGAGGTTGCTCTGGACAAAGGCCTCCGTCTGCCCCGTCAGTCCACAGCCACCGTCTCCATTCGTGTCACGGATATCAACGAGAGCCCGCATTTCCAGCCCAATCCTAAAGTGCTGCGACTGCAAGAGGGCATGCAGGCCGAATTAGAGGTCACGACCTTCACCGCGCAGGATCCAGACCGCTTTGAGCAGCAGAACCTCAGGTGAGTGAAGAATCATCCCGGAGAGGTTTTTTTTTTTTTTCACTTTTATTTCTATAGCGCTTTTAACAAAACAGATTGTAGCAAAGCACTGAACATTATCAAATAGAAGAACAGAGTGATGGTAATGTATAA
>JAUCMU010000039.1:17182634-17193686 GCA_032275025.1 Enteromius treurensis | reverse complement strand
AGCTGGCGGTGAAATCAGTCCAGGTGCGTGGGGAAAAAAGGTCCGGGGGGAAACACTAATACTCGGGCGAAGGTTCCTGCTGCTGTGATCCAGAGAGCGCCACAGAGGCGCGACTGGTGACAGGATTGGATGCTCGGTCTGAGACATTAACAACAAACAGGCTATTGTAGTAGGGTTTTTTCTTCATGTTCTGCAAAGTATACAAATTACAATTATACCGTTAATTGCATTTCAATATATGTGTGCGTGATTTGAACAATCCTAAGACCCATTTTGGAACAGTTCAGAACCACTACGCAGTAAGTTTATTATATATATATATATATATATATATATATTAAACACAGCTGCATAAAGCTAATATTAAAACCTAATTGACATACTAAAAAGTATAAATATGCAAAACCTGCTGTCATAAATATTGGACTGTAAAGAAATGAGCAA
This sequence comes from Enteromius treurensis, assembly GCA_032275025.1. Lineage (NCBI taxonomy): Eukaryota > Metazoa > Chordata > Actinopteri > Cypriniformes > Cyprinidae > Enteromius > Enteromius treurensis. The sequence goes on along the minus strand of JAUCMU010000039.1, from coordinate 17,193,242 downwards.
TTAGGAATGGTCCTTGTGCTTTGGATGAAAGATGCAAGAATAGCTTAAGGTATTCACTAGGTATTGTACTGTTTTGTTTTAAAGACCGACCTTAGAGACCATTGATGTACATGATGCAAGCATCTAAAACAGGGCTGTAATCTCATGTGACTCATTACACAAGCAGACCCTTCAGGTTTGTGTGATAAAAACAAACGTTTTCAACCTACAGACCCACAGGAGGCGCCAGAGCACAGACTGGAGATACGCAAGTAGAAGACTAGAAGATTTAGTTTTCAAACGTAAATGCAGTTATTTTTATTTTTATTGAACAAAGCCAATCTTCACAACTTCCGAACAACAACAGTTGAATCTCAGAGCGAAAAAAAATAAATAAATAGATTATTAGTGAGCAGCAACTTACATTTGGGTTTGTTTCTCGCACAAAAAAATTCACATGACTTCAAAAGATGCACACAATTCATGTGGACTGCTTTTCAAATACCATTTTATGATATTATGTGGTGTTTTTGAAGAGTCATAGTCCTTTTAAAAATGTTAAATGTGGAGAAGTCTGAGATGGTTTCTGTTTTGGAGTTTCAATTTTATGACTTCTAATGACTAATGACTTTCTTGGTTTCTCTTTCTTTTCTTTCTTGGCGTTTTACAGACAGTTACCCAGAGATGATGCCCTCTCTGCAGGTATGTGGCAGCGCTCTGGTCCCTTGAGTTGTGGAGCTAGTGGAGGATTATTAGACATGGTGTGTGGACCACAAATCAGCCGATGTATGATCCAGCAGAAGTCTCCCCACGAGCAACGGGATTCACCCACTAATGCCGAGGATAGGTAATGTTCAGTTGCCAGGGTTTCGGTACGAATCCAGATCCGTTCAGATGATTTAAGAGAATAAAATGAATAATAGCTAAACTGATTGCTTCATGGGTTGCTTTGAATTGGAGCGATATTAAGGACGTTTTGCTTAAGAGAGACTTGGATTACATTTAAAGATATGCTGTGGGTCTTATCATCAGCATTAAAGTCATGCTGCCAGTTACCACAGACAAACTCCTCCTTCAGTTTTCAAAACAATCAGCAATCCTATTTACAGTAAGGGCAAGACATTTCTCAAAAAAAAAAATAGACATATGAGCTTAACTGGGAGTGACTGGAAAAGCTCAGGCTGATATTTTCCTTACTCTGAGTTATCTGCACAGGTCTTTATTTAGCATGTTCCGTTGAGACATAACCCCGACCAACAATCTTCCTGCTGGTTCTTCTGGAAAATTTGACGGTGTTCTGTATTTGGTAAGGACATGAAACATAAATAAAACACATTCTCAATCCATTTTGATCTTAAAGATGCTTTCTTCTAATGACATTCTAGTCACTTAAAGATGGAAAGGAATAGGCCTACTTTTTTATTTTTATTTTTTTGGTGAGATTTTTGCCAGGACATTTAGGCTAAAGACTTTTCAGTCTGCCATGCTGGATTGACATTTCCATTAGTATCCAAAGGAACACAGATCCTAAGTGCGACAACAGATTTAGTTTATTTTGTGATTAGTGCTTTATGGGCAGAATATGAGCTAACAAAGATTTTTAGACGTTGGTCCCTGACCTATGTTTTTTCATGCATTTATATATAGACCAGCTATCTGTCACGTTTAGTATAGAGGATACGTTTGTTCATTTTAAACTTGATCAAGTATTATTCTTTAACGCCATGCACTAAAAGAACCGGTAGCAGCATGCTTTTTAAAGAATATTCACAAGTCTCTTTGCATAAAGGTGGCTGCTAAATAGAAAAATTCTAAAGTAACATGATATAAATGACCTACCATAATAAAATGTGGCCAGAGTCACATTCATCTGATTTGGAGATCACTTATAGCGCCACTCTGGGTTGCCAAGTCTGTGGTTTTCCCGTGGAATTGAGCTTCTTTTAAACTGTTTCTGTGGGTTGATTTTTCCTTGCTGGTTAAAGGTTTAATATATTGCACAAATTGTATTTGACTGAAATGCTTGTACTGAAATATTTTACCTATTTCATATTGGAAGTAGTGACAAAACTGTGCTAGGTGATCAGTTTTGTGAGAAGGATTTGAGCCCCTTTATAAAGGTAGATTATGTTTAACATCATTGTATGATTTTAAACATATTTGTGAAATACTGGTGTTTTAAGGCCTTTAATTTAAAGCCAAATTTTAAATACCTCTCATCACAAACATACAGGAAATATATTAATATTTTCTATATCTCCAACACTTATGAACTGCAAACATCTCATACCAGCGGGCCATGAGTCATTGCCTGAATTATATTGGTAGATCCACCTGTGGGCTTCCTCGGCAAACACACTATAAAACAAGACATGAAAAAGCACAGAATGATTTCCGTAAAGGTGAAGCGAGAGGAATCAAGACCGTTTTTAAAAAAAAGAAGAAATAAATCAAGAGAGGCAGATTAAATGGAACCTAATTGATTGAGACCATATGGGAAGCAGCATGCATTAGGAACACCTGCACTGATGTCCGGAGTGAAATCACACGTAAGGCAACAGTCTAGCAGATGGCTGGGAACACAGGTCAAATGCCAGATGAATGAAGTACGGAGGAAATAATGCCGTCTGAAAAAGCACTTAGCACTGTTGCTTTAGGTCAGATCACAGAGCGAAGACAGATGAGGAAGGACTCCAGAGAGGACAAGACAGAAAAGTGAAGGGAACCGGAAAGTAAACGACCTTGGTGCAGTAATAAAACGAGGATCACACAGCCACCAGCTCGTAAAAAGATTCACAATGTTGCTATTGATATCACTTGTATGTGTGTACCGGGAACGGACATACTTTTCTCATTAGGACTGTTTGAGATATTCAGAGGTTTTCCAAAATACAGAAGTGTTGTTTGTTGATCCCACAGGCATGTCTGCATGAATAAATTTCACAGAACTAAAAGCAGATTTTAACAGCAGGAATATAATGGCAAAATTGTGGTCATGGTATCCAATAGAGGGCTTTTATTCATTTTTGACCTTTCTTTTGCTATAAATAACTTGAGAAAGAAAGTCAAGAGAAAGACAGCCACTTTTTGATTTGTTTCTGAATTTACAAAGTGCCACAGTATTTTATTTATTTGTTTCAGACAGTCTACCATGTCATGTTATTTTTAACAGCACCATACTACAGAGATCAGCATTTTTTTTAAAACACAGCATGACCTTTTGACAATTAAATGTATTAAAATAAAATAGTAACCAAGTAATACATGTTGCATCAACAAATATGAATTAAATTATAAATTTTAATAGAAATAATATTAATAAAAAAAGTAAATAACATTGTTCTCTTTGTAAATACTATGGCAACATGAATAAAATGGTGTACAGACAATTTTCATTTAAAAACTCGGTAACTTCTTAAAGCATGCATATAACTAGAATATTAGCCATTTATTAGTGCAAATTACGCACATATTAATGCCTTATTCTACATCCCTTATCCTTCCCAATACCTAAACGTAACAAATACCTTACTAACTATTAAATTAGGAATTTATTGAGGGAAAAATAAGTGTTCTAAATTGTCACCAAAAAGTTTCACAGAAATGGCAAATAACACACTGATTTAAAATCAGTTTTAAAGGGGAAAACCTGAAATTGTGTTTTCCTGTAAAGCATATTCAAATAATCATTGAGAACTTTGAAAATATATTTTTTACAGTGTACAGTATTGCAGAGTTCAATCACTCTACCATTATGTAAGAAAAACACATTCTAGAAATGCGGATTACCAATATCCAGAGTCTGAAATTGAGCTGAGATCTTTTAAATGAAGAGTAATTGACTGTTGACCCTTTTGTTTGAACGTGGCATGGGGCAGAGGCACATTTGAAGTAGGAAAAGGAGAGGCGGGGCATGGGAGTCAGGCAGTTGCCGTGGCAACAGCCTCGTTTATGTAACATCATTTGGTGATGTGTAAACAAAGAAGCGAGTGCAGTGATGAGAGACTGGGCTTCCCCCGCCCTTGACCGCTTAAAACCATTACAGCACATCACATCATATCCACATTACATAAATCTGCAGAGCTTGCTGGACAGTTAAACACTTGACTACAGATTGTGTTGATTGACCATTTCAAAATAGAGTTTTAAAAATAGTCTGCATATGAAAACTGTGATGGTTTCAGTGCTGATAACAGAATGATATATGGTTCACATGCAACTGATTCTGCAAGTTTCTGATTTGTTTTAGGTTTTTGAGGTTTTTTTGAACTGTTTCTTTTTCAAAATATTTTTGGCAGTTTAAGAAGGAAAAAATGTGAAGAAAGCAAGAAAAAAGAAAAATGTGAGGATGATTGAAAGAAAATGTGAAGAAATAAAAAGTTTGAAAGAATGAGTCAAACACTGGGAAAAGATTAAAAGAAAGAGGGTTACTGGAAGATTTTTAAGGATGAAAAGATCAAAAGACAAGATGCAAAAGAATGTGAAAAAGAGTGAAATAAAGAACAAAATAGGACGAAATCAAGAACAAAACAAAGTAATAGATGATAGATGTTGCTGATCCTGCTCACTGTACTAGTGGCTCATTGTTCCCAACAGTGAAACGGGTAGATGTCGCCCTGCTCTGAACGCCCTCCAAGATAATAGCTTGAATATCTTAGATTTGCTTCTGTTTACTGTGTAATGTGATGGACACCTATTAGGCCTATGTTTGGTTAAGGTCATTGCCAGTGGCGGCTCCAGGATTTTTTTGTTGGGGGTGCCAAAGGGGGCTTAATATTTCAGAGGGGGTGCTAAAAACACTAATTAAATTTAGAGAAAAGAAAATATACTAATGCCAACTGCCAAATATGACACTTACAATGTAATATAATTTAATGAATATAGCCTAGAAAAGAGAGAAAGATGTTTTTTTCCAAGGGATACGCCTGCATGTCCAACCTCCCTGCCGATTTGCATGGAATCATGTTATAATAGCCAGATATAAGCATAACAATTTGCAATATTAAGAGGATTTAGCATTTCCAATTAAGGTAGGCCTGTTACAGTCTTCCTTTTTTTAGGCCTATATTACTATTATTAGATTACTTTTTATTAATATGCTTGAGGACAATAAAGTAGGTTATTAGCTTACTCATTGAATGTTTAAAATTTTTTTTAAAGGTCTATTAATTTAGTAATGAATTAAAGGCCTGATTAAAATGATTAACATTGCAGTAGAGGTCTGCATTCTCGCCTGTGGGACCCAAACAGATTTCATGCACCGCGGGATTAAATTCCAGAATAAAACGCGGTAACTCTGGTGTAATTTACATGGGAACGGGCGTTTTAATGTTCCCGAAATCCTTTCAGAGCAGCTTATCTGCACATTATTCTTATTGACCACCGGTAAAGCCTGCATTCAGGGTTATGCGTTAACTGCATGCATGCACTCAGAGCATTTCAAATTTTGACAAGACTATTACAACCTTCATTTTTTTTTTTTTTTTACTTTTTTTTTGTGTGTGTGTGTGTGTTGTAAATTTTAAAGGAATTGTATCATGACATGTAAATGTTTAAGTCTTAAGAAAAAAAAATTGTTTAACATTTTGATGTCAACAAATTCAAGACTCTTGACAAAACGAATGAAATAAACACAGTATGTGCGGATCCATGTGCAAAGGTTTATTCATAGACGGCAGATCAGGGTCAAACAACGGCGTACATGGATATTAAGGCAAGGCTTAAATCAGAGTAGAGGTACACAAGCAGATAATCTGGGGCAGGCGGCAAAACAACAGAAACAGAGAACAGTCCAGAGTCAAAACACAGGAAAACAAACACCGGAATGAAACGCTAGAAATTAAGATGCAGGTGCAATCACAATACTTCGCAGGAGACAGTTCAAACAGACTGGTTTTTATGCTGATGCTAATGAGTGCGTGGTTGGAGATAACAGGCAACAGCTGTGCAGGAATGGTGTGTTCTGGGAGATTGAGTCCGGTGTATGACTGAGAGATCAGGGTGTAACGGAATGGTAGGAGTGCCCTCCACTTGATAGCACTTCTGGCTGAGATTGTGACAGCTATATAGCGTTTTCAGTATATGTTAAAGTAGATTCATTTTTAATGTTTATTTTTCAATGTTAAAAAAAAAAAATCTACTAAAAAAAGTCTGTAAGATTTAGGCAGCTGCGGTTGCCAGAATTTGACCATAAACAAACAGTAAAAATGTTTTAAGTTTTATGAGTTAAATTTACAGTTAAATACCATAATTCCATTAACTGATATAATGTTAATATACCAACCTATCAAAGTACTGAAATCTGTTTTGTACCCTTGAAAAACACTGATATTTCAAAGGTACAAAACAATGCAGGTAAATGCAAATGCAGGTGGTGATGATGAAAGTCACATGATGATCCAAACCCCATCACAAGCAGCTTTTAAATATGAACATATATAAAAGATGCTCAGTGTCATTCACATAAACACTAAACACCATCATAGTGAGACTCATTAAACTGAAATTTGAATGCAATAAACATCAATTTAACAACATTACATATAACATACAACCCTAATAAACATAACTGATAAGTAAAAAGAAGAAGCATGGTTATTTCCAAAAAAAGACATCATATTCAAACTGAATTTTACAGTTTTTTACCATTACAGTGTAGCTTATCTATGTACAGCAATTCTTAAATGAATACTGTTTTGACCATTTGCTGAAACTAGGCAGAACATTTCTTTTTCTCAGCATGGGAGTGGATTGGGAGAGTACACTTTGAAATAAAGTGTTATTTTAGAAGCAAAGAAGATTTATTAGCCTTCAGTGTTCTGGTATTTTGGGGAATTAGATGAGTTTTTGTAATGTTTAGGAGGGCTTTTCCTGTTTTTCGGTGCAAAATAGTTATATCGTGCACCAGATTTTATTCAGTTTACGATCGATTTAGTTTTCCATGCATAAATAGATATTTCAGAGATTTGGGAATTGCAATTAAATCAGCTTCAGCACCCTGTAGTTAACAGATGATTTAACATAGGATGTTATGTTGTGTAGCCCTGCTAGCCTCTTATGCTAACAGCTAATTTGTTTATCTTGAAATAGCCTCTAATTAGAGAGTGAATGTAAAGGAGGTCCAAAGCTGACATACAATAATATGTTCAGTGAACATTCAATGGCATCAAAGGCCTGCTAGATGACACTGATTTCTATCTGCACTGGATGAAGTGCTGGCTAGGGTATGCAAATAGCTTATTATTTTTGATGTGGCGCTGCTGAAACACGATTGCTCCCAAAGGACGTCTGTTCAGACTCAAGAATGCACTTAGGACCAGACTGCATGTCACGAAAGCGGCGGCGCACACATCTCTCATATCGCTCAGGGGATGATGCAACACGCCTCATTCATTGAATGTTGACAAACTATAGCTAGAATTACATGCAATTACAGATATCCATATGTTGATGTGACAGGAGGCTGTGTATTACAGTGATTTTACTATCATTAATGAGACACGCAGAATTTTAGCTGTTTTTTTATGAAATTGCAATAGCAACAATGTTTAAAATAAACATTTCATAATACATATTTATTCAGTAGATTCAGTTTTATGTTCATGTTTTCAATGTAAACCTATAGTCAGCTGTGAAGAAAAAGTCAGTATATTAAAGTCAATACGTTTTGTAACAGTTTGTATTTAAAACACGAGCTCACAAAAGCATGTCTTTTTGCTTACAACCGCAAATATGGCAAATTAAACATGTTCATTAAGTTCTAAAATGACAATGCAAATAAAACGCATAAAAGAGAATATAACAGCATTTATTTTTATCTGAGATTAAATGAGTGATTGAGAGATCTTACCACCTCTGCTCACAGTGCAAAAATCTCAATACAACAAGACAACGACCTTACAAGAGAATTTAACACAGCATTTCCTTTAGTTCTTAACTGTTAACATGAAAATGGCAATTGCATGAGCAAATTAAGAAACCTAAAACCACATCTGTTCAGAAAGGGGCACACAATTATAAATTGTATGCCTCTGCTCAGAAAAGTGCAAACATGCGAATTTGCATGCAACTTAAAAAGTTTTCCTTTGCTTTCAGGAATCCACCAGCTGTAATAATTTCATCTTGAATCAGAAATAATCATGGCTATGTATTGTGCATCCTGCTCATTGACGACCAAGAATAATATGTTAGTCAACCATATTCTCGAAACGATTGTTTTCAATGACTTCATATTCATATTTTGATCACAGCATCAATTTACCACAGTCAAATGGCGGTTACATATATATTTCATTACGTTTAGTAGTTGCTCTGCAGTAAATTCAAACCAGTTTTTGCTGATGATATTCATCAGCCAGCGTTACTTATGGTCATTATTCATATAAAATATATGAAATTATAATAGTGTATGTATTTATATAAATCAAGAAATTGTCTCTGCTTTTAAACCAAACAAACCATTGTAAGTGCAGTTCATGTCACGTCTTTTGCATGCTCAAATTTGTTATTGTTTGTAATGAAAGAGAACTCTATTAAGCACCAAATATTCCCTCACCAGATCCTGTGGATCTTCATTCAGGTACAGTAGATGCATTGCCCCTTGAGAATGCACTTTCGCTTGGTCTCTATGGTGGCATTCTAAGAAAACAGACACAATAAGACATTTTATTAAAGATTTGATTAGAGTTGCTGATGTTCATACCTTTGGCATAGCACCCTCTAATACGCATTTTGAGCATAATGAGCTTTTATGCATTACAGAGCACTACATAAATAGCTTGTATTAATAATCAATATGAAAAAACTAAAATGAAAAAAAAAATTAAATTCAGGAACAATACAAACTGGGACATTGGCACCATCACATTCTGAATCCTTTTTCTAACCAAAAATGCAATTCCTCTAAAAATTCATTGACAGTAGCTGTACATGTCTAACGATCTAATTTTAACAATGCTGCAGCAAAATTAGTCTCAATTTTTTTGCCAAGTCTAATACTGTGTACTGTAGTTGCATCTACAGTGCACATACCATCATCCTCCAAAACATCATCTTGTAAGATTCCTCAGATTTCCCTGCAGTTTTAAACTACACCAGGCTTGAAATCTTTCACTGAATGTGGATTATGCTTTCTTTTCTTGTGAGACTGATAAGTTGCATATACATAGCTACAACCAATAAATACAGACTGGACAGTCTCAATACTCTGTATATGGCCATTAAATGCAGAATGCAAGATCACCACGTGCACATACAAGGCTATTCCATGTTTTGGAGGTAACTGGGCAAATCAAATACATGAATAATGCCTGCTACAACTATAATTGCTAAGCTTTAATCTGTAAAGTTTAAGCAACGGAGACCTACTGGATTCTAAGACAGCACTCCTTCTACACTTCCACATTCACTGGAAAAGAAAAAGAGAAAGAGAAAAAAAAGAGAGAGAAAGGGTATATTTGGACCATTACTACATAGTCAATTTGAAGTAGTTCCAATGGTTTGTGATGATGGAAAGGAACAGGAAACAAAACATAACCAAGAAATCAATCTGGCAAACATGAAAGTTAAGCAATTTGTACAATTAACACTCAGCTGTGGAAGTAGTACACAAATTCTATGAGTTTTAAGTAGTACAGGGTCAAACTGCCGATTTATTTATGACAGAAATAATTTTTGTCGATTTATCAATGTCATTTAATAGAATAACATTACAAACACTTGGAGAAAACGTGACGTTATCAGATGCCTACAAATATGCCGGTTTAGTAACCACAATCTAGCGAAAGGTACGCAAAATCTTGTGGGTATAAAAAAATATATGTTGGTGACCAAACAGTTTCAGTTCTGATTGGCTTTCGTTGTATGGGGGTGGGGAGAGACTGTGGAACTCAATGGGACCTGAGAAGTTTGGTGCATGGCTTTTCATCAGAAAATGTGTATTTTTGGTTTTCAAAAGAAAAGAGAAAATCAGGTGGATTTTTTTGGTGGTAAACAAATGGTTTCATGTTTCATTTACTTCCATAGTATCGACAAAAATAGAATGGAAGTCAATGGGAACCAAAACCATTTGGTTACCAACATTCTTTAAAATATTTTATTTTGTGTTCCCTAAAACAAAGTCATCCAGGTTTAGAACATCTTGAGTGTGAGTCAATAATGACATCATTTTTAGTTTTAAGTGGAATATCCCTTTAACCCTTAAATGCATGAATGTTTTGCCAATCGTTATTACACATGTGGGTCTTTAGTGACCCGTACATATAGGCTACCTAGCATTGATGGATCTCTAACTGCCGCAATATAGCATAAATCTCTTAATACTGTATTTTAGGAACAATTACAGAAGAATAAAATAAAAAGTATTTTGTTAAGTTTTGAAACTTAAAAATGATTCAATTTGAGCAGATGATTTCATCATTGCTGTCATTGTCAAAGCACACTTCAACATACATTTATTATCCTATTCATGATCTCAATTTTTTTTCATTATATATATATATATATATATATATTTATTAGGGGTGAGCATAGATTACTTTTTTTAATCTAGATCAAAATGGCTCATTTGAGATCTGCCAAAGGCATTCAGAATTTGTGTGCTACCTATTATATTTGAGATATCTGTGTGTC
>JAUCMU010000039.1:17171699-17182534 GCA_032275025.1 Enteromius treurensis | reverse complement strand
AGACTAATGCACGGATCTCTTTCCATATATCAGATGTTTTGCTCTGCTCTGAAAACACAACTGACGGTGTGTTCATCGGTTTTGTATAAAAGCATTAGAAAATGCAAACTCCATTTATCCGCAGCCGCGATCAGACGCTTCAGGATAAACAAACACATCGCGCACGTGACGCGCAAGTCTTCAATCTTCAAATGAGAGTAAAAATTCTGACGACTGAAGTTGCTCTTTTCCATAAGATTACAAAGCTTTACCATAGCCATTATCTTTGTTAAGAAACAATAAAATATAGAGTTTTCCTCTTGTTCCTGTTGCACATATAGTTAGAAAACTGGTTGTGCCATCAATCTGAGTTGAGCAGTGACACTTTTATGACACAGAGCCAGGGCTCTGCTGAAAAGAAACACCTACTGAATTCACAGGGTGAGTCTTGTGTTTGGCTCTTTTCATGTTGAAAATTAGTCTGTGCTGGCTAAATCTGGTGCATTTTACATATTGTATTCTATAAATGTGCATTGTCCCTGATAAAAATAAATCAATGAAATGAAGCTGTGCTCTTAGTAGTTGAAGCACCACACAAGGCCTCTGAAATGTCTGCTGAATGGCACTATAGAGAAATTAAATATATACTTTATGAACAATCAGTTTTGTTAATTAATGTTTTCTTGTAAAAGTCAGCTCTCTGCACTGAAAGCATCCAAGCTAACAGTTCGAGGCAACGGTCATTTTTATTTATTTTTTATCATGCATGCAGTTTTATTGGCCTAAAGAAATGTCATCTTGAATGTTAATGGAAAGTTAATTGACATTTGTCATAAACAACATTTTATTTTCAGTTATTCATCACGTTATCATTGTGTATCATACAGTGCCACATTGAGTAAAAAAGATGTGTGTGTGTGTGTGTGCATAACTGTGATATTGAGTCTCATGTATCTTGATTTTGGAGAGTTCAGACTGTCCACATCAGGCTCCATTGCTGTCGTCATGTAAATCTAGTAATCCAACATTTGAAAATCATCTTTAAATATAGCCTATATTTTATTACATTTAATCAATCATTTTTGTAATTAAAAGTTGTATTAAACCAGAAATATAAATTGCATCTTCTCATGAATTTTGGACCCGACTGCATGCTTTTAATTTCAGCTGCTGCATAGAACACCCCCCACGAACTGTTGTCGCAGAGCAGGAGCACGTCATATCACACGCAGTCCTGAGGTCCCTGTACAGAGCACCCGTCTGAGTTTGAGGGGGTGATGATGTTCCATTCAGAGATGCCTCGGTGACAACCAGCCGCCCGCACACTCTCCATATTCTGACACGGTGACTCACTCCCTTTCAACCACCACCGATTATAAAATGGCATCCTGCATATTATGCTTCTGCAGTTTCTTGCTTAAGTTTGCTTTAAAATGTTTACAAACTTTTGTGAAATCATTTGAGCGATATTAGGTAGCTAAGCTGGTTAGAGTGTGTTGTTTTAGTCTAGCTTTTGCATGAATCCTTAAAGCAAACATGCCATTCCTATTTATTATGTTTTTGTTTCATTTTTAATGAAACAAAGTTTTGTTTCATTCTTGGTTTAACTGTGAATGACTCATCAGTGCACATTTTTCCAGATATTTTAATAAAAGTTGATCACAATGCAATGCATTCACTTGCACTGCCACTGAATCAACTCATTTTCATGTGAAAATAATAAATATGAACTTTTTTCCTGCCAAAACGTTGCCAACCACCACCAGAATTGTTGATGATTTTCACCTAAATTTGACAGCCTTCAGAATATTTTCTGCTATGCATATATGAACATATTATACATTCAAATTAAGAACCTACCCATTTTATGTTTTCGTGTTTTTTCATCACTTGAATAAGGTATAATATAGGCATAATCAGAAATACAACATTTTGAAAAATGCATTTTTATCGGAGTACTGCATTTTCAAGATCTGGGATCATTTCAGTGGTGTTGCTGTCTATGGAGGGTCCGATAGCTCTCTGATATCATCAAAAATATCTAATCTTAAAAATATTTTTCAGCGTGCCACACTGTATGCGTGTGCTTGTTTGAGCATTTAAATAAAGAACACAGAGAGAGAGGCAGAGAGGGGGAGAACACATATATCTAGCGTGATGCTGTTCGCCCCCTATTCTTCGTCACCAGCACACGTATGTATGAGTCCCTGTGGGCTTGTTGCTGGAGGAAGGATAGAACAGATAGTCACCTCTTCCACCTTCATTAAAGAGCTATTTATATTCTCAGGGCTGAAATACTCTGACCTTTCTCATTAAGCAATGTGTCATTTGTGAACACAAACACCCGTGGACACATTGTGAGACGCTTTGGATGTGTGTTGAAAATAGCCAAGCAGCATTATTTGTGCTATCTGGTGATGTCTCAGGGTGGCTTAATATGGGTTTTTTGGCAGATATGGGGTGTCCTGTGTTTCTGCACACACGTCCGACTCTTGAGGTCAGCATTCGGTGAATTGCTTACTGCAACATGAGGCAACTGTTTACATAATGATATAATTATTGCGAGAACAAGCAAAATATCCATCAATAAAATCAGTTTTTAAGCACCGTAACTGCGATAAAGTCTGGTTTTAATTCGATTGGTATTTGAATGCGTTCAGTTTCAGAAATGTATTGATTAGTTGGTGTGGCATGGGCTGTGATTGTCACCCGCTCTGAACAAGGGTCATCGCTGACAACCAGATGGTTATGACAGACTGAACTGAAAAAACAAATGACCAAGCAAACATTTCTTCTTGCTCTTGGGTCTATCATCTAAAATTATTTTTTGTTGTTGTTGTTTAATTGAAATATGATTCTTATATGTATCACCAGGTCATTTTGCATTCTGTAAAACTGCTTTGCAATCATCTAGGTTGTGAAAAGAGCTATATATTAATCAAAATGTTATGAATATAACATTACATTAGCTGTTTAAGATGTTTCCTTTAATCATTTTGATTAACATACCCTGATTTGCCATTGGTGGTTGTATGAACTGCTGTGTAGATTAATTACAATTTGTTTGTAGTTTGTTACTAATCACAAATTACATGATACAAATTGTAGTTACGCAATCTACATTTCACATTTTATGTAATATATTGACTGCTTTCTAGTTTCCTTTTTAGATTATGTATTACCTAACTTGTTTTTTTTTTGACTTACCATTAAATGTACCATATTAATATTATATATAAAATTATATTCTTTGAAATGCATTAAACGTTACATTACTCTGTGGTTTTGCAAAAGGTTTTTTATTCTGTTTCACTAATTGTCTGTTTAAACAGTCAAAATAAAGTTGATTTCTTCCTAAGCTCCGCCTTTCTCGGTATCGTCGCATACTGCAACAAACCGCAACGAACTGTTAAAACGAATCATAGAAAACCTAAAACTGAATAACTCTAGTTTTATTGATTTTTAATGCGCATAAATCCAAAGACTTAACACTGGCTGTAACGTGAGTACCCTTTTCTTTCTTAGAAACATCAGTACTAAAACGATCCTACTCAGTGCTTTCAGTTTTGCATGACTGTGAAACATTACAGTTGAAGCGTTTACATTTCCGATATGATTTTGCGTATAATTACACCGCAGTCACAATCTTGTGCTATTCTCTCCATTGTTTGCCTGGATCTGTGCGGGAAAGCCCAGCGCTGGTTGAGGGGCACAACGTGACCTAACAAACAAGGAACCTCCGGGAACACCGTCAGTCCTGAACTATGCGCACACGGGGCCTACCTGAGGGGTTCCGCGAGGAGCGACGCTTTACAAATTACACTGAAAATTCGCTGTTGCGAATGCCGCTCGGTAAATCGTGTTAGTTTCGCATTCGCGTTACGTTTATGAAGGACGTTTACAATATTAGTCGCTCAGATGGTGCTAAACGCGTTTTATTTACGTGCTCTACCGGCCGTCAGGACACTCCCTGAGCGCGTTTGCTTCGCTTGGGAGGCGGAGACGGGACCCCCGTTGACGTCAGTGGGCCTGTCGGTTTCCTGCAATAGAAAGTGAGAGAAGATAGAGCGAGAGAGGGGAAAAAAAACAGACCTCTGACCGTTGAAACCCTTGACAACAGTTCAGACTGCACCTGTAAGTACCGAAAGTTTAGAAATACACGCGACTTAATAAGCGTTTGGACGCATGCTCCAGTGCGTAGCGAACGCATGCGGTGCGTAAACGCACCTCCAAGAGCTGTTGTTTTGGAACACAATGTTTCCAAAAAGAATTTATGGGTTGGTTAAACTTGTGAGCATGTTTGTGTGAGTCTTCCGCTGATTTTGCCTGGTGTCGGTCGGTCTGTACCAAGCCGGCCCGTGTTTTGTATCTCGCCGAGAGTGCACGTCTCCAGAATCCTAATACGCGGGGTGTAAATGTTTATCAAGCCTGCAACGCTGCTGGAGAGAGTCTCCGAAGCACCGACCGCGACGGCAGGTAAGCGCCGAAACACCTTCCCTTGACCATGAGATGCAAATTAACGCGTTTCAAATGCGCTTTACACGTCTTCGGCTGGTTTAAAGGGCATTTTGTTGTCGAATTAGGGAAGTGTTTCTTGTTCATGTCCTGTTGCAGAGGGGTTTTCCCCGGCTCCGCCCTCTTCATGTGTTTCTTAAAGGCAGTAATGCGCCATTCATCCAGTGCGCACCTGGATTTGGCACTGAACTGTGCATGTAAGCGCAGCGGCTTTTACTGACAAACGTGGTGGTTTTGTGTCAGCCTTGGACACATGGTGACTCATCGCATGCGGGTCTTACAGGCTGTAAACATGTCAGTTTGTCATTGGCACGGGCTGTTTTTACAGGAGCAACCCCTGTTTAGTGCCAACCTTTTTGCCATTGCATGCATGCCAAGTAGGCTACGTATGTGTCCCATGTGCAGCAGTTTCTGTTGACTCTGTTAGACTGGTTTCAGGGTGTTTTCTAATAGCTTGATTGATATATTATTTTATGCATTAGCAGATGCAATTTTATTGGAATGTTTGTTCTTTGGGAATCAAACCCCCTGACCTTGGCGCTGCTATTCCAGTTACATTATTCCTGAAATAACATAGTATGAAAGTTGAAATTCTGCAGTAATATGAAAACATTCTAATTCTGATGTAAGCTATATCACAACTATGCTGTAACATTCCAAGTCTGCAATATTTTCATATTCAAATTCTGCAGTAACATTGTAAAATTTCAGTCCTGCGATGCCCTGTTCAAATTCCACAGCTACATTTGAAACTAAGAAATATTTAGTAAAATTATTCAGTTAGATTGTACACTTTCAGTTTTGAAATGATTAAATATTTAAATTCTCCAGTAACACTGTAACATTTTGGTTCCAAAATGATGTCATTTTCGAATTCTGCAGTGACATTGCACAATTGAAATGATGAATGTTAAAATGTATCCGTGTTAGGAATTGGTTTTTTTTTTTACTAACAGTGAAACATTCCGATTCTAAGTATTCAAATTATTCAGTAACATTGTAACATTCCAGTTCTCAAATATCATATTTGAATTCTGCAGTAACATTCAGACTCTGAAATGAAGTCACGTTCAAATAATATATTTTATAGATGATATACTAATGCAGTTTGACATAAAGATAATTTTGTTGATTGCTTCATACGTATTCAAATTTACAAACTACGTGGTTTATTTCTACTTTTAAATAACACTTGTCACATTATGGAAAGTTTAACACAAGTGTGGGGAAAAATGTTAAAAAGACAACCAGTTACAAATCAAAGGTGCAAATGTATACTTCAATGATATATATGCTTATACAAGTCTTTGTTGATTATAAAACAAAAAAACAAATAACTTGTCCGACACATTATGCGTCAACATTTTTATGGGGGGTGGGGGGTTATTTTGACACACACTGATTGTCCTATCACAGTATTTCTCAATCCTGCTCCTGAAACAAAACAATCTCTCTAATCAAACGCACCTAATTCCATGTCCTGAAATGGATGCTTCAAACAATCCAAAATGTGCAGGGCAGGAGGGACCAGATGTGTGTGTATGTGTGTGAAGCCTGGTGCATGCGCTGTGTGTGTGAGTGTGTGTATGCTCAAATCCTCCGAGAGGTGATGTCATTGCCGTAGAGCTGCACAAGGAGGGAAATCATACACACTCGTAGTAAGCGTTATGTAATGTGGTGAGACGGAACATTCGCGTGGAATCTGGCACATGCCGTGACGGGATGCATGCGGGAATGCATGAGCGAGGCGTGTCAGATGTTTGCTTCATGCTGCGATAGAGCTGAGGAACATATAGAAGCAAAAACCTCCTAAAAACTGAAACAAAGAGGAGCTTGTGTAGACAGTGGGGCGTATTTGCATCTATTCCTGCAGAGCCAAAACAGTGCATTTGCCGTTTTGAGAGCTGCAGTTTAATAACGACATGTCAACATTATTGTAGAAGATATATATCAATCGGGCTGATTAATTGTCTATTTATCAGCATTGATACAGTTTTTGGATAATGCACATTTACTATTTTTAATTTGTAAATAGTTGAAAAATACACAGAGAGAGAGCTCTGTCAGCTGACAGAAACAATGTCCTCCATTGTTTTTCATTACATTTATGGTTTTTAATGCTTTTTTGTTATGTTTGGGTGCATTTTATTTAACCCCAGTTCATTCAAACTGTGTGTTTTAATGTTTAGGAGGTGTTTGTTTTCTATTTAAATAAATGAAGTTTATGTTTTAAATGCTAAATATCATTGCATCTTTATTTATTCATAGTGATTTAAGACATTTTGCATGTTTAGAAAAATGCCTAATAAGAAAACTACGGTGAAATGTTGCTTGTGATGGAGACCCGAATAACAGTTTTAAAATTCTCCGGAGAGTTTGCAGCACGGCGGAGATGACAGTGTCATTTCTCTGTGTTTGTTGTCAGATAGAAGCAGGTGTGTGTAGAAGTGCAGTTAGTCAATGCGTCGACGGCAACAGACCATTAAGATCAGAAATCTGATTACTGCTTACACTTCTATATCTGTGTCAGTCCAGCTAAAACATCACTTCTGACAACAGTGATCTGTCACAGAGAAGAGGAAGCCATGCTAGAGTTGTTTCTAGCAGCAAGAGTATGTGTTTGTGGCCTGTTTTGTTGTTGCTTCATTTTGACGGTCTCTCATCTGTCCCAGATGTGCAGAGGGTGTCTTTCCTGTGCGGAATAGGAGATCGTCTTTTCTCCCTGTGACCGGCTGCATTCCATCCAGCATCTTTCCGTACTATGTGTCTCTGAGCCACTGGAAAAACCCTAAAAATGCCACGTACGAAGCAAAACAACCCTAAAAACCTGAAAGGTAAGTGTTGTCTTCCAATTTCGTTTTGCTTAGGTTGTTTTTGTGGGGTCGGGCCTTTTCCTTTCACAGGAGGTCTCTGTGTGGTTAAAACATCTTTGAAGTTTCTTCATAGAAGGGAACTATTTGGCTAGTTAATAGAAAAGAGTAGGTTTCCCAGTCAAACTGGTACATTTAATTACGTGGCTTGGGCTATTTTTGTATATCTGTGTGAAATGACACATTTATTTACCACAAATTAGTTAGTCATTAAGTGACTAGTGTGAGTGAAAACTGTATGGTTTCAGTGAGTGTTTTTTATAATCCTATTTTGATAATCCCGTAAAGTCAATTGAATGGCATAATTTTCTTTTTTTTTTTTTTTTACTCAATTGACTGGCAGTTTTCATTCTGTGTTAATGTATTTCCTGTTAAAACAGGAAGTATTTACCGGCAGGTGGTGTTTGAGGGAGGGGTGTTCTTTTTCTACAAAGTTTTATGTTTTCTATGAAGTCTTAAGTCGCTGGGGTATATTTGTAGCAAAAGCCAAAAAATGCATTCCATGAAGATATTTTGTAAATTCCCTACAATCAATATATTAAAACTTAATTTTTGATTAGTAATATGCATTGATATGAAGAACTTAATTTGGACTAGTTGAAAGGTGATTTTCTTTTTTACACCCTCTGATTGCAAATTTTTTATTTGTTTTATGTCTGCCAAATTTTGTCCCTTCTTAACAAACCATACATCAATGGAAAGGTTATTTATTGAATTTTCAAATTCTTTGTTATCCAGGGTCACGTATGTATTGGCATTTTCTGGAAGGGTTGTATCTGCTTACTCTGCATCTGTTTGTTTTGTTTGATCTGTGTATTTTAATGTGTGATGTTATCACAGAATTAAAAATATACTCTGCTGTAGCAGAGTGTGTATGTAGCAACCCAGATTTTGGAGTGTTTGTATAGTTATTGCTTTGAGCTTGCATGGCCAAACAACATGAATAATTTAGTTTGATTACTGAACAGCATCCACCAGAGACAGCTGTGACTTTTCCCAATATTAGTATTATTAAGTGAAGAGAGGGTCCAAAAAACCAAAAAAACAATTGAGACGGTTATGAAGGTATTATAACATATTACCATTAAAGCTCTAGGTTTTATTAGTAACACTATGGTCTTGTAAAAATGATTGATCTTTAACATCCTAAAGGACAAGCGTATTTGAAATAGTGCACAGGGTCACACACAATGAGAAGCATAATGGAAACACACAAGGAGGTAATGCAGTAAACGTGAACTAAATAACAGGAAATGTAAAATGAAAGATGCTAATGTAGCTAATTACTGACAACAAAAATGAAAAAAAAATACATTTATTAGAGCTGCACGGTTAATTGTTAAAAGATTTAAAATCTTGATTCAAACATCCACACAATCTTATTTCTAAATGACAACGATTCACAGTGTAGTTCTAAAGTAGCGATAAGTATTGAACTGAGCATAAAAATGATTAGTGATTAGTATTTTACTGTATTAGTCGTATTAAAAAAAAAAAAAAAAAAAACAAGTTTTTACTTTAGAATTCTTTTACTGTAAAAAACAAAACAAAAGTACCAAGTAGGTTTTTTTTTACTTTAATCTTCTCCAGAACAAATACTTTTTAATTACGTGTTTCTCAAGGCCAAGGTTGCTTTAAATGTTTCTCTGATCGTGGCAAGGAAATGCACGAAGCATGTCGATACATGCAGAAATTGCGCTTCCATGCATGACGTTTCTGTGGAATGTCAGACATTTCCTTTTTATTAAGAAAGCCCCCACTTTAAAGTCCTGCCACAGTTCAATCCATTTAATGTTAAAAAGATTTTTTTTTGTTTTTTTATAGAATCAGAGTGCAATTAGAATATTGAAACTCTGTAAAGATTATATAAAAAAGAGATATAGTTTATTTTTGAACTCCGTATTAATGTTGAATACTGTGGCGTTGGATTTGCAAATGAAAACTGCTGTGCATCAGTGTTTTGAAAGAACAGAAAGTATGACAGAGAAAGAAAAACACCAGAACAAGGAACTAGAGGATTCCCTCCTTTGTGTTGAGCGGCTGTGTTATTGGTGTCATGGATACAGAGGTGACCTCTGTCTATCAGCAGAACACACCCATTCTAAAGCATGTCATATTCGAGTCAGACGGTCAAAGCTTAAAAGCATAAAGCTTTCATTGTTCTTTGAGGTTGCCGTGTTTCCAAGCGGTGTTTACTGTGAGGTAGCGTGCTCAAATCATTGCTAGGTTCAGACTCGGCCAATATGTCAGTCTCTGTTTTGTTTTGTGCGCGTGCATCTCGTGACTTCAGAGCAGAGCTGGAATGCTTCAGTGACGCAGTTTGCAGGTAAACGGGCAGGAAGTAAGGAACCTCTTCCCCTTCATTGGACTTAATATGTTTACTTTTCTGAAACAGCTGGTCTCCAAGCTAACCCTAACCGGTGCTGCCACTCACTTTACATTTTACATACGTTGTTGGCCCTAAAGTCTATTTAGAAAAATATAAACCACTGAGGGACAGTGTTGGAGCCAAAGATAAGATGCTAATCTGTCACAGATATTACTTATGCTTTTAAACTTTTTTTTAACAGTATTTAACAGGAACAGTTAACTTATTTGTTTACTCACCCTCAAGTTGTTCCAAACCCATAAGACTTTCTTTTTACAGTAGAACAAAACTTTACAATTCCATCGTGTTAACCAATGTTTTTGGCTTTTAAGTTTCACTTTTGCCTCAGTATTTTATTAAATTATTATTTTACTGCAGAAAACTTGAAACGTGCAATTTGAGACCACTTTGTGTTTATTTAAAGCTCATTAGGTGTATCCGCTCTGTTGTTATGTAGTGTAAAGCTGTGTGAGGGTTTTTCAAAAATTCCCTTTTCATTGGAAACAAATTACAGTGTGCGGGTTTGAATTGGCACGAGGGTGAATGAATAATCGCTGACTTTTCGTTTTTTTGGCTGAGTGATTGCTTTAAGGGAATTTAAAAAGGGTAAAAGCTGCCTTCTTTTTTGTTAGAATGTTGTTTCTTTTTATGACTATTTAGTTTAATATAAGGGTAGGGTCAGAGCTCTTGAAAAATTCGTACAGTAGTGAGTTTTCCGCTAGTAAACGTACTGTGAAAGGAGCACACGGGGTTGAAAAGCTGGAAAAAGAGTTTCTGGTGGAAAGTCTTGAAGTCATGAAATTCCAAAGTTGATTGTTAATTTAGCTGTTTTCTGAGTCAATGACTTCATATACGTATACTGTTTAAAATATTTACAGTTAAAGCAGTGAAATTGTATTGCAATTTAAAAGATTTTAAATGTTTCACAATGTATTTATTACTCCAGTCTTCAGTGTCACATGATCCTTCAGAAATCTTTCTAATTTGCTGATATGTTTTAAATATTGCTGATGAAACATGATATTTTAGTGGAATAAAGCACTTAAAAAAACAAAACAAAAAAACACTAAATATTATAAATTTACTCCCTATTAAAAAAAGTA
>JAUCMU010000039.1:17149073-17168461 GCA_032275025.1 Enteromius treurensis | reverse complement strand
CAATGGAAGCCGCTTTCTGCCACATAATTAAAAAGTTAATATTTCACATTTTCTCTGCATTTAAAGCCTACGAGTATTTACGACCACTTTTTTTGCCATGGAATAAAGTAAAAGCGATTTTTAATCTCACATTTTATTTTCTCAGAATTACTAATAGAGTTTATAAGTAAAAAGCGCAATATTATGCATTTTTGTATTTATTTTGTATTTTATGTATTTATTAAATTTAAATTCAGGGTTTAATTTGATTTTATAAACGAAGCTACATGAGACATTTATGAGTTGACGCAGTTTTTTAAAGAATAAATGAAGTCCAGACCCTGATGATATAGATGAACTCTGGTAACCTTTCAGATCATCTCAACAGAGATGCAGTGCTAGAGTTTTGCTGTGGCTTCAGATGGCAGGATTTTTACCTGTTGTGTCATGCATATGAGGGCAAACCAGTATTTCCGCACTTTACTGTACAGTTTGAGTAAGTGAAACCCTCTCTCTTTCTCGCGCTGCCTGTTCTCTGCGGCTGGGATCACCCTTCGTTTTAGCAACAGTAACTAAAACAGATGCGCAGCAACAGGTTTGGCCATGTCTGTTTGGCTCCCTGCAAACCTTACAGAGAAATTTAAGAGTGTGTGAGAGAACAAAAACTAAATGTGAGAGACACATGGAACAATTGTGCATGTGTGTGTTATCAAAACCAGTTTAACTTCGGTCAGCAAAGATTTTTAAAACGGCTTCAGAACGTGTACGTATAATGAGGGGAAAATATATTATTCAGCTTTTTATTCCTTCCTATCCACGGAAACCCTGACTCTTTCCAGTAATTAAGCTATACATTTTACAGCTTAGTGTATTTTTACTGCCCGAAGAGTCCAGCAACGTTTTGGTTTTGCAGCCATACACCATGTTTCTTTGTTTGCTCATCGTGGGCTTTTCCTGGCGGAGAAATGCAGGCCCTTCATTAAGGGTCGATGGTCAGAAACCTTGCAGGAGTTACACTTGTCTCCTGTAGTATGAAAATAAATTGTTCGTTAAAATCCGTTATAATCAGTCAGATGTTGCACACTTGCAGTGCAAAAAAAGAAGCTCAGTTAAGCACATTAAAAGTATGTGTTTTACAGTTTATAGGAACTTATAGCCTGGGCCCGCCCATACTTCCTGTGACGCTACATTTTATTTCGCGAGCAAAGTTAGTCTGACAAAGCTGCCATTTTAGAGCATTTCCGTTCCCAAAAAAGTGGGAACCAATGAGAAACTAGCCCCCCCCCCAGCACCTACTAAGGGTGGATAGTATACAATTTATGTGACATTTGCACTACTATTCAAAATTTGGGGTCAATAAGATTTTTTTGATTGAATTATTTTCTTATACGTATACCAAGGGTGTATTTATATTAATGAAAAATACAATTAAAGCTAAATTATAATTACAATTTAAAATAAATGTCTTGTTTTTGAATATGTTATAAAATCTAATTTATTTCTCTGATGCAATGCTGATTTTTCAGTAGCCAGTAGTTTCCAGTGTCACAAGATCCTTCAGAAATCAATCTAATTGCAGATTTGCCGCTTACAGCTACTTTTCAGCTGTGCTGGTTTATATTTTTCTGCAAATTTTTCCCAGGCTTTAAACTGTCACTTTTGATCAATTTAATGTTTGCTTGCTAGAGAAAGGCATTCATTTCTAGTCAAAACAAACAACTTTTGAACAGCTCACATAGGAATCGTTCATACAGCGGAAAACAGTATGGTTAATGATTTTTACACATAACATCATTCTGTTTTGTAAGTGAGACTATGGTTTGTATACACTAATTTTGATTTTCACATACTATTTAGGGGGACAGTGTGTTAATCAGGATGCTGTCTTTCCGCTATGTGATGTTTGTTTGGTCATATATGAAAGTATTTAAATTCTATGACAACAGAAATGACTGAAAAAGTGGTTCAAATCTGTTACAAAAGCAAGGTGTCGTGTTTCAGTTTGTGATGGCTTTTGTGTAACAAGCAAAATCTGTTGCCAAGGACGTCTCTAAATATATTTACACAGTTCTTTGATTGGATGCTGTTATAAAAGAAACCCTTACAAAAGAAAAGTACAACGGTAACAGTAGTTTTTGCTAAAAGCTACAGCAAAAAAGACTGCGGTAACTCGATATCAGCCTCCATTGTCTTCGCTTTTGGCTTTTACAGTAGCAACAGTAACTGTAGTAGCAGTGTTTTGGTGGAAACTATGGTTACCATGGTAAAAATTACCCTCACTCTTATGTGCTTGTCCTCTTCTGTGAGGCTTTTAGATGTCCTGCAGACCCTTAAATTGCTTCCTCTCATAGGGTTTACCATACAGCCGGGGTAAAATTGCAGCTCACTGCTTCCCTCTTACTGCACACAAGATCTTTTTTGGCTATTGTTCGTTCTTGCATTTTTCTTTTTTTTTTTTCTCGTTCATTCCACCCCCTCAGCGTGCCTGAACACCATTCAGACTTTCATTCTGAATGTCTGTCAAGCTCTGACTGTGTATCGGACCGAAGTGACTAATGCTGGACCGACGCCACCCACCTGCTATAAGCTAAAAAGGTTGCGCGAGTGTGTGTGTTCTCACACTTCAGGCCTCCGTGTTGCCTTATTTTCTCCTCAGAGCTGATACACAGAGGTATTTCTGTGCTAGCCCTGCATGTCGGTTTAATGTTTAAAAGAGATTGTGTATTCATATGCACATTTTTAGGGGATATGCCCACCTACGCCTGTGTACAGGAGTTTAGGCCTTCGGGTTTCGTGTTTAAAACGGCTCTGTTTGGCATGACAGATTAAGATAGCGTGGACACGGTGCATTTTTGTTTCTCTCTCTGTGTTTTCACACAGTCAGTGCACCACATGCTCATTGCCGCCGTGTCTGTCAGCATGCTGTAATGCTCTTTTTGTGTCTCTGTTTAAACGCATTGCAGTTCAAACACTACGTCACACTAGTGGACAGAATATTCCAGCGTGTTTTGTTTTCTGCGGTTATAAAAAACCGTTGCTTGTGAATGGAAAAAAACGCCAAACTTGTTAAATTTTACTATGTAGCTTTCAAGTTCGTAGAACGGCACGGATTAATTAAATCCCACAAGTAAATCCCAGAAATATATCCCAGATCCAGTGAACATTCTTGCTGGTCTTAAAAGTGTAACCCTGCAGCGTTTGTTCTTTTTTATTTTTTATTTATTTTTTTCGAAGCTGAAAAGCGGTTTTGGGTGCGTTTGAGTCTTGAAGGCTTCTGTCCTGAAAGTCATAAAACGGCATTTGTGACCCACTTTGCTTTTTATAATATGATTTTTATTTCTAAGTGAAACAATGTTTAAGAATAAAAGAAATATGAAGGCAAAATTGATTCATCATGTTAAGTGTGTGTTTCATAAAATAATAAAATCCGATCTGAATGCGAATTGCTGTGCACTGTGGGCATCCATATAGGAGTTTTATATTAGTTTTATATTCTTTTATAGTTTATTTTAAACAATTTTGAACCATTGTAATTTCTAGTTGTGCTATTTGTTTTGTACTTAACTTCATTTGAATTTCAGCTTTAGTACACTTTCTAAACACTTTTGAATTGTACAGCAAAAAAAGGCAGCTGTACCCATTAAAAATATTGTAGCAATGTTTTAGTGTTATGCACATAAATACAAAAAGCCTTTATGGTGACACATTTGATAGTAAAATAATGCAAAAAAACATGAATTAAACAACTTATCTTTCTGTAAAATTACTTTATACAATTAAAAATGCTACATTTGGGGTACTTGCCCATGAACAGGTCTTTACTGTAGCACTTTTACACAGGCTTACAGTTAATATTACAAACGCATTTTTTACCGTGTATTTTTGTACTTTAATTTATTATTTTTTGCCAAGTCAGCATTTCTAATTTCCATTTGTTTCTTTTTAATGTTGATATATTAAATATTGTATTTTTATTTCAGCTTTTAGATAATGAAGATTTAGATAATCTAGATTTGGATTTAGGTTTAAATACATTACCAGCAAACATTGTTGTGAGCCAGATGTGGAGACTGAAGGTTAGGTTCACCTACCATCTCCACGTATCACGATGGAAACACTTAATTTCCAAATCTATCATTGTTAGTTTTCATTTCCATAATGTTTATAACATTAATGTTAAAAGACGTTAAATTACTGGGTTTAACTGTTTTAGAAAGGCTGCGTTATAACAGTAGCCTAAAACAATGAGTATACATTAATCAAGCGTTGCATTTCCTAACAGATGACATCAGTCAGAATAGAAAGTCATTTTTCAAGTTGATATAATATTGCAAACTTTGAATAGCATGCACTGATGGATTGTGCACAATAAGTCTTGAGAGCTAGCATTAGGAAAGCAAATTTGATTTCATCTCGACGTCATCTTAAGTTGCACACTTCTCTTTTTTTGTGAATGCGGCTTTGTCTGAAAGCAGAATTGCTCTAAAGATATCAAACCCTGACTGCAGACCACCATAAACCCTTATATAGGTGCTGTGTGGGGCTTGCCTGTGTGTGTGAGTGTGTGCGAGACAACACTGGCAAAGCCTAACGGTTTACACAAGTGAAGCTCGATCTAGCTGTTGCTAGGGCAACAGGAGCTGCATGAGTCTGTGTGTGCAGGTGCCGTTCCTGCGTCTGACTGCGGGAGGAAGCCGCGAGAGAAAGAGAGGGTTTTTTCTTGTTTTTTTTAAGGACTGGGTGAACGATTGATTATCTGTAGAAGAGACCCCAATGGGAATGGGAGGATGATGAAAGATGAGAAGAAAGATTGAGAGAGAAAGAAGGGTAGTTTGAACGGGAGCCCAAGGACCTAGCGGGAGTCCGGTAACCCAAGTGACTTTGATACAGAGGGGAAAGGAAGGAAAAAAAGATGCAATACAGAGGAAAGGATGTAATAATGCTGTATATATTTCGATATAACAACTAATAAATAGATGCTGTCGAGCTCCAAAAGTAAAAAAAAAAAAAAAAAAAGTCTCATATGCTATATTTCAGGCCTATTTGCTGGTCTATAGTAGCTATACAGGATCAGGTTTTTTCTTGGGAGGTTGTTATATTTTGGGTGAACTATTCCTTTAAGGATTTATTTGTGTGTGCGTGTGTACTTGGATCTCACTGCCAGAAAAATCCGCTGCCTGCGCTGCGTTCTCTCTTGTGTGTGTTTTCAGAGGAGCACAAAAGCAGATTTCCCCAGCACAATGCCAGATTCACCTCGTCCGTTCTGGAAATTCCTCCAGTTCTGACGGGGCTTCTCCAGCAGCTGTGCCGACTGCTCTCCTCCTCCATTCACACATCTCCAATCCCTCGTGTCTTTTCTGAGGTCACTATCATAACAGACCGTACAGAGACTCTGTATCATGAGACTGAAAACAAAGGGAGCAAGTGTTTGTGGCAGATATCACAGAGTTGGGCGATGATAATTTTGGAGGCTTTTAAATCCAGCGGATGCTGTTATTATAGCAGATGAGATGTAAATAATTTAGCAAGTTTACTTAAATTAGTGCTGTCAAATGATTCATCACGATTAATCACTTTCAAAATAAAAGTTTTTTTTGTTACATAATAATTGTACGTATTGTGTACATTTATTATTTATATGTGAACACACACACATGCATGTAAATATTTGGAAAACATTTGCATGTATGTATATGCATACATATATATTAATATAATTTATATTATAAATATATTAATACATAACAATAACTTAAATATTTAATTTACTTAAATATTTACATTCATATATATATATATATATACATAATAAATATACACAGTACACACATATATGTAAACAAAAAAATTAATTGTTTGACAGCACTAATTTAAGTTCTGTCAGGGTCAGTAATTCTTTGAAAATTCTAATATTCAACAAGAATGCACAAAATTGATCAGAATAATCAAAATAATTTTTTTTTTTTACCTTAAACAAATACTGTTCTTGTAAACTTTTTTAACATTAGTAATAATAAGTAGAATAAGAAATGTTTCTTCTTCACCACACCACATCCCAATTTTATTTAATAAAATTAAAAAAAACTACATTTTATATTTGATCAAATAAATGCAGCCTTGACGAGCATAAGACACTTCTTTTAAATACATTAAACAAATCGTACTGATCTCAAACGTTTGGACGGTAGATGCTGTCAGAATAACCTAATACATAGCATAGTATTAAGGCAGATAGTCTAATAATATTATTAATTCTAAAAGAAATGTGGTTGTGGTGCATCTTAAACATGCAGGTGAAATCACTCCATCATGTGGCCAAGATTTATTTTTTTTGCTATATTCCTGCTTGGTTTTGACAATTTTAAAATAGATATTGTGCATTCCCATCCGCCAAGTGCTTTGATCAGGAATGGTTTCCGAGATTACCTTCTGTTCATCACAAGTGTTTCGGTCACACCCTTCTCTTGCCCTTTGACCTTGTGTTGCAGTCTGTCCCTTAAAGGAAATGTTTGTGTGTTTGTACAAGTGCAAGTGTGCAAAAAACGACTGTTCCCCTTTAAAACTGATTCACACTCTCAGTGGAAGAGAGCCAGAGTGAGTTTTGACCCTAGCCACAATCTGTCCACCAGCAGGACACCTCTCTCTCTCTCTCTCTCTCTTTCTTTGCTTTTAGCCTTGGCTGTGTCCTTGTGCTTCAAAGCTGAGTGAATTTTTTATTAGTTTTTTCTTTTTCAGATTGTCTTAGAAACGTCATATAATATCACATACAAAAATTGAGTCAGAAGCATCCAGCTCTCTCCAGATTTTATATTAAGTGCCACTTAATATAAATTAATAAATAGTACATACGTTTTACAAATAGACCTGTATTGTTTTCATGTAAAACTAATTAAACTGCAATGCTATTTAATACTTTATTGATAATTTAATAATATATCTCCCCTTAAGTGTTTTCCCTTCTTCAATATGTAACATTCAATTCAGTGTGTCTAGCTATTTCTAAGTGAAAATTGCTTTTACACCTATAGCGGTTTTGCATGTTAAAATATATAATAATATTTAATAAAATTATAAGTGTTATTTATCATTAATGAATACATTTTATTTTATATGACAAGCTATGTATATATGACACGCTTTTCTTTGTTGTTGTTGTAGTATTGCTGGTTGATTATAAAATATCTTGCAGCTCATTAACACCTGAGATCCACATGGATGGTTTAGGCAGGAGAAATCAGAACAATTAGAGTTAAAGCTCGGAAAGGCAAATAATCATACGAGGGAGCGCTGGATTGTGAAGGGCTTTTCAGACAGGTGAAGTGTTTTCCATGCTAATGAGATTCAGCACATTATGAAAGTGAAGCACCTTGTGGATGACGTGAGGCCGCCAGCTAGATCCTGTCCGGCGTCAGCGGAGACAAACAATGTTGCTCCACGGATGGTGTGCGTTTGAAGCATGTTTCAGATCAGCGGTGCTGTGGGAAACTCGCTGCTCACTGCAGGGTCAGGAGTTTATGGGGGTGATATTACTATTGATTCTGTAGGCAGACTGTAAACTGCATGCCCACAACAACTTTGAACATTCATAGTACATTTAGTATTTGAGTGAAACTGAATCTTCAGAGGGAAGAAATGTAGGGTGGGGCTTAATTTTGCTCACTGGAATTTGATTGGATCATGGTTAATTTCTTCTCCTAATTATTTTTTCCCCACCCATCCAGCTTTATGAATGTATTTTGAATTAGCGTTTGTATATTTATTATTAACCTTTATTCCTTTCCCCTTTTTTGTTATTTTACTGTGTTCTTTTGTCATTTTTATTAGTGTTTTGAAACATTTCTATTGTTTTATTTACTTAACTAAAAAAGCAAATACATTGATTAAAAAAAATATTTTGTGAATTAGCTTTTATATGTATATTATTAGCATTTATTTATTTATTTTGCAATTTTGCTTTGCTTAATCATTTTTATTAGTTCTTTTAAATGTATCTATTATGTTTAATACATTTGTATCTTCTTTTTATTTTTATGCTTAGTTAGAGTTGTTAGTTTTATTGTTATTATTTCAATTAGTTGCAATATGTTGCAAGTTGCAAGTATTATAATTTAAGCAAAAGTTCACATCAAATTAATTTGTATTTTGCTTTTTGCAATACTTTTTTTTAAAGCAGCTTTAAGGAAAATCATGTTGTAAATATTTTTAATGTCCAAATTTTATTTTATATTTTATTTCAGCTTAATTTCACTTTTAAAAGTTTATTTTTTCTTTTTAGCTTCTTCATGATAATAACAGCAACTCTTTATTAATGCCAATGTAAATTGTCATTCCCAACTAATAAACTTATTTCACATTCACAGTGGAAAAGACTGTAGGGTGGGACTTGATTATAAATCTATAGATGTTCTTTATTATCCAGAAAATATGATGTCGGAACTCTGATATTCCTTTTAACCCAGAATAAAGTGAGAAAAATCCATTGAAAGCCCGAAGATGAGGATGTGATGACATCATAATTATATTTCTAGTTTATTATGATAAAGGGAGTGAACTAAATGATTTGAAAGGCATAGATGATTTAAATCGAAGAGGTTGTGAAATATAATCATGCTCCCTATTGATTTCTGCAGGGGAATGACCGTCAGGGCGGGCTTGTGAATGAGTCGTGCTGAACGAGAGCTAAGGAGGCATGTGAAAATGTGAATGCAAAAACCTGATGAATGGTTAGTGATTATGAACAGGAAAGGGTTAAACCATTCTGCTATGAACATACGGAGCCAGCGAGCTGGTATGAATGGATGTATGAAAAAAAAATGAAAGTCAGACGAAGGAAATGATTGGCAGAGAGGGATGAATGGGGAAGAGGTGGACTGATGTAAAGCAGGATATGGCTGTGGTTCATGCTCTGATTTGCCCTCTGGCAGAGCTCAGGTTATTGCGTAAGGAGGGCCGTTCCTTCAGCAGCTGTTGCCATGGGAATTCTGCAAATGGGGGGGTTTGAGCATTCCTGTGAATCTCCTCTGAGTCTTCCCTCTTCTTTCCCTTTCATAAATCCACAAATTAGAAACAAATTAGTTGGAAACCAAGCATTTCCTGTTGGGAGAACAAACGGGCGGCACCCAGACAAATCTGTAAGCCTCTGACAGGATGAAGATTTCATCTGCGTTCGGAATGGAATACTGGAGTATTGTGGAATTTATGCTGTACACTTTTATATACTGTCATTCAAATATGTGGGGTTGGTAGTTAAAAAAAAAAAAAAAAGGATATTAATACTTTTACTCAGCATTGATTGAAAGTTTTTTTTTTCTTTCCAAATAAAGATTTCAGCCCCACTTTATATTAGGTGGCCTTAACTACTATGTACCTATGTTTAAATTAATAATTTGGTACAATGCACTTATTGTGTACATGCATGTTTTTACATTGTACGAATATTTTTCAAATTACCTTTCTGTAATTACATCTGTAATAACATTTATAATTAATCCACACCTTACACCTTAATCCACCTTTATACCTACCCATACCACCAAACCCGTCCCTAACTTTACCTGTATCCCACCTCAATAGCAGCAAAAGTGCTTTGCAGTACAACATGACCACAATAAGTACAATGTACTTGATGCAAGTACATAGTAGTTAAGGTCACCTAATATAGCGGGACCATTTCTGAAAGAATTGTATCACAGTTTGTTAATAAAAATATGAAGATGCTGTTTTTAAGATTGAAATTAATAAGAACTTTTTATTTTTTTGAGCAGCAAATCAGCATATTAGAACGATTTCTGAAGGATCATGTGTCACTGAAGATGAGAGTAATGATGCTGGAAATGCTTAGATTTTCAATAATATTTCGCAGTTGGCCTGTTTTCCTGTATTTTCTTTTAATTGAATGTAGCCTCTGCATAATACTTCATTTAAATTTGTGGTTACAAAGATACAATTTTACACAATGACCTTTTTATTTTGAATGTTTAATTTAGCCCTCCAGTTATCGTCTAACAAATAACAATTTTCTGATCTCATGAGTAAAAATTGTGATATTGTTTACAGTTCCAGGAACACCTGGAAACTGACGGTCAGGTTTAGTGCATTGCATTCTGGATACACCGTACTGCACAAAATGTATTGTGATTTGCATAATGCATACTACACAAATCAGACAAGCAGTGTGAAACCGTAGTATGCTATTCACAGCCTAGCATTTATCAGTCAGCATTTTAGTGTTTTTAAGTTTGTGAGTCTGTTTGTGAATGTGTGAGGGCTTGTTTATGGGATAAAGGTTTTGAAAGTGTTTTTGTGCTCTGAGCGTGAGAACCGCTGGGCTCTGACTAAACTGTGCCTGAGGTGTGTAAGTGTGTGTCTAGGTGTATGATGACTAAATCTATGTCCATGTGTGTGTCTCTATGAGTATGAGAACAGAGCTCATCCACCCATAACACACAGACCCAGCAGGTGTTAACCAGAGATCCACAGACCGCTGTGTAGGTAAGCTTGAGTTTGTGTGTGTTTGCATGCTTTCCGCTGTGTTAGTATCTAGTACACAGGTGTGGGACCGCGGCCCTCTATTTCTATATGTGTGTGGGCGTAGTTTACCACAGCAGATGACAGGAAAATGTCATGATTATGACCAGCCACATTTTTAAGTGTTGTGATACTTAAGGGTTATAGTTAACAGTATGAGTTTCTCATTGCCCAACAATGATAAATAACTCACATTTGTCATAAAACATACTATGTAATCTTAGGAAGTGAGAGATACACAGTGCCCTTATGCTTAATATATATAATGTACATTCAAAATGATTCATAATCTCAAGGTGTTTTGATGTAACATCTCTAATAGAGTTTTGGTAATATAAAAATTTTGTTATGAAAATCTGACTGTAAATCTCAAAACACTGACTAATTGCTCTAATTGGCCTGAAAGATTCAAGTGTTTTTGTGTGTGCATCTCTGCACGTCTCTGAGCATGTTTATGTTTTTTTGTTTTGAGTAGACAGCCATGCTGTGTGGAGTGTGTGGGCCCGAGTCACGTATTAATAGGAGTGTATGGCGGTAACGTGGGCGGCGACTCTGTGCAAGTGGGTTAGAAGCTAATCTGATGCTGACAAACTCGGCTTCCACCGCTGTGTGCGTGGCTCAAAGCGTTCAGCCGAAGGAATTAGGCAGCCAGCTTTTTATAGACCTTCAGTCCTGCTTTGTGTGTGTGTCTCTCTCTCTCTCTCTCTCTTTCTCATTCGCTGAGGGAGGAAGTTAGTGTGGTGGTAGTCAGGGCTTTCCCTGATTTAGCGCAGGGATTAAAAACACTGAAAAAAGTAGCTGGCAAAAAAAGAGCGCAGAAGGAGGAGACACAGATACAGGGAAGGAGGGAACAAGGGAGGGTTGGTAAACGGTAGCTATAGAGTGAGTGAGTGAGCTATCAACACCCAGCCGGCTTTTCAGACGAAAGCGAAAGAAACAGTTTCTAGGCGAGGTCTGTCCGCTGTGTTGTGGTCGGAGGTGGTTATGCGGTGTGTGTGTGTTTGAGTGAGAGGACACACTCTGAGGGGAGGTCCAGGTGTTCCCCAGCAGCGTTCATCTGTGATTCAGGGAAATCCAGCTTGTCCTGATACAGACAAGAAACTGAAGAAGCCCTGCCGTCAGAATATATCAGCACCGCTCAGGTACTTGATGTGGAGGTGTGCAATCATATTGACTTCTTCTTTTTGTAGTCTTGTTGACTAGGTGTGTTTGAAATGTTGCATGATTGGCTGTTTGTCTGTCTTTTATGATTGGCCAGATTTGTATTAGTTTTACTGAAAGTGTTGCACAGTTGATCAGCTTAATGCTTGCATTAATTTTTTTTATATTGCGTTATTGGTCCACTTTATATTTGCATTTTATGAATGGGTTGGGAAATTGGTCAGCTTTGCATTTATATACATTTTTTGTTTGTTTAAAATTTTGCTTAGTAGGTCAGTTTTTAAAATATGTATTTACTTGTTTTATTAACATAAACATTTATTTATTATTATTATTAATTTAAATATATATATATATATATATATATATATAATTAAAATAATAGTTTGGTCAGCTTTGTGGTTTCAATGTTGACAGTGTGCAATTGGCTGGATTCATATGCCAGATGTTTTTGTTTGTTTGTTTCTGTAAAAAGATTTGTCAGCTCTTTGTTACATCCAGTGTTGCATGATTGGTCAGCTTTATATTTGTATTTATATTTTTATATTTTGAGCATGTTTGACAGTCTTGCAGTTGTTCTGTTAATTTATTTGTTGTTTGATAGGCCAACTTACATTCGTATTTTTGTGTTGATACCCAATTTGCCAGAAATTAAATTGTATTTATTTTACTGGTGTATGATATTTATTTATTTGTTTATTTAAACGCTTCCTAGTTTTTCTTGCATGCTTAATAGTTGCATATTTGTTCTATTTTGAGATTTTAAGTGAGTTTGATTCAATTTGTTATTTGTCATTTAAATTGTTTTAATTTTAATGATAGCA
This sequence comes from Enteromius treurensis, assembly GCA_032275025.1. Taxonomy (NCBI): domain Eukaryota; kingdom Metazoa; phylum Chordata; class Actinopteri; order Cypriniformes; family Cyprinidae; genus Enteromius; species Enteromius treurensis. Next base: position 17,155,970 of record JAUCMU010000039.1, on the reverse strand, counting down.
TTTTTCTTGTTATTATTTTGTACCTTTTTTTTTCTTGTGAATGTCAGTTTGTACGTCAAGATTACTGTAGGTAATCTTATCTTCGATTAGTGCAACAAGGTCATAAAACTCTGTCTGGTCCTAGGGTTAATAGTATTAATAAGGTGGCCTATTTCAACACTGAACATTGCCAGAGCAACATAAACATGCTCTTGATTTTATTTTTCATCACTCTTCTGTTATCAGAGATTCCTGCTAACCTTTAGGAGTCGTGATTGAGGTTATGCAGGGTCACGAGGGATATTTCCCCTCCTCCACCCCGAGGACTAACTGACTGATGGGTTGGGTGTAGAGGAACAGCCCAGAATGGATGAGCCCACAGCAGTTACGTAACTCAGTCAGAGATGGACGTAGTGCTATAAACACTCAGTACAGACCTGGCTCGAGAGTTCTGGTTTATATTAACACCAGAAAGACAAATGACCCCCATTAGCGGGCAAGAGTACTGTTAACACAGTCACAGGACATTTCATGCAACCACGCGTGTGTTTGTTTGAGTAAGAGAGTTTGTTTCTGGTTTGCGAGATTGAAGTTGGCATTTGATGGGCCACAGCTGAAGCTGTGAGACCTTCATCATATGGATGAATCAAACGGAGAGAAAGACAGGGAGCTGTGAGCGTGCATCAAGTTACGTAGCAAAGTGATGTTTGATTAAGCGGGGCTCAACAGTAAGGATGACCAGCTGTCCCAAGTGTTCCCTAGTGTTGTGTCACTATATCTCAATATGATTTATCTTTTTTATGGCAACTTTTAAAAATGTATTGGCCCTATAGATGGGGTAAACTGCCAGAGTTCAATTTAAATGCAGTAAGAGTTATTTTATAATGATAAAATTAATTATAATTAAATTTATATAATATAAAATATATCTGATTTTATATATATAAATATATGTATGTACACACACAAAATATATTTTATATTATATATATTTATTTTTTTTATATTTTTTTAAATAATTATATTTAGTATATTATGTTAATTTATATATATATGTATATATGTATCTATATATATTATTAATATAAAAAGATGAAAAAAGAGAGGTAATTGCATTAGAGGTAAAGATGAAAGGGAGAGATGGATCTGTTTTGCTCATCTCACCGTGTTAGATTACATAATTCTGCCTCTAGCTAGGCTCTAATCGGAGTGGGAAAACACGGAAAACAACTTGCAAACAGACACACACACACGGCTGTTCTGCCGATCTGTAACTCGTCATGTTGCTTTGGCTGACACTCTGAAACACCAGGCAGCCTGACATACACACCATCACACACATGCTGCTCCAAAAGAGCCAACAGAAATCAAATCATATTCTCACAGTATTTCCTGTAATCGAGTGCCACAGATTTTGTGTATTGGCTGCATCCTAATTCAAATAGATCCTGAGCAGACTAGGATTAGTGCAGTGTTTTCAGTGGATTTAAAAAAAAAAACCCGTTGTGTGATGTTCCAGGCTAATATTACCCACATTCCCTTGCGATTTGAAGGAGGAGGAGTTTCTGGCAGTTTTCTGTAACCACAGTATAAAATTAACACTTGCTAAGTGCCCTATAAGAGTACAAATGGGGTTTGTTTAGTTGAATTTCAGGTTGAATCATCCAAACAGTAGACTCTCTTTGATGATGTAAGCGACAAGATGATCTCATTTCTTAGTTTAAGAAAGTCTTTTGTTGCAACTTCTGATTCACAGTTTGTAATTCACTTTAGTGGAAAGGTTGTCATCATAGGTCTTTGTTCTCCAGAATTCCATTTGGGAACCTATAAAACCTTCCGTGTGTCACATAAGGCCCCAATCAGACAAAAGCATTTTTTTAGGTCTATAACTGCACTGCGTTTTTTGGTGACTTTTAAAAAAAGAACAGTGCGCTGCAGTTTTTATGTTGCTAGGCGACCACCAAATCAGCTATCCTGTCAGTCTAATCAATGGATTATATTGTGAGCGCAATAAAATCTTTGGTTTTTGCTGTTATGTAACACTGCAAAAAAAAGCCTAAGAAGAATAAAATCAAAATGGCAGCACATACACTGCAAAGTGACAACTACATTTAAATGAAACGGGAACAGAAATCACTTTTGAAATTATGTTCGATTTGAACTAAAATACCATATCATTGACAGTGTGTGTTTTGTTGATGTTTGAAAGACTGCTTCACAGTGCATGCTATTGAAGTGTTGCCACATCCACTTATTTCAAGCGATACTTATTAAGCGTCTTTGGGCTTGGCTCATAACAGTTAATAAAGTAAGCAGGGGCAGTTTGGGATATTTTGGTATGTGACATGTTTCCAAGATAAAGTTAGATTTGGATTTATGTCTATTATAGGGTGGTTATTATTTGCTGCTTTTTATTGTAAAATCTGGCAACACTGTTGAATGAAGATGTACCTCGTTCTTACACAACACTTATGTTATATATTTAAATGTGTCAGTATCAACTAGTTCTGTTGTTCACACGACAGTACAACTGAATGTTTTTTTTTAAATGTTGTTTTCACTTCCTTAAAAATTCCAGCAGTGTGGAACAAGAATTGTATTTGCTCCACCGAAGGATGAATTAACAATCGAATAACTGCAGAGTGGCCAATGTGTCATGTGGTTTCACAACACCGTCCAACCCCAAAACATGTTCATATTTCAGAGTCAAAATGATTGTGACTAAAGAGAACAGCTGTTGGTGTTTTTATCAGGTGAGCACTACAGGATACAGATCCCAGGCCAGATATGAAGGTGTCGAAGGCTTGGGATTTTCTGGCGTGTGCCGCTCTCAGTCAGTCTAAGACAGGAAGCGTAAACTTCAGCTGAACCAGCCAAAGGGACTCTCAGTTATTCCCAAACAGACAGAAAGAGCCCAGAGGGGCAGAGAAACACCTGTCACCGGTCTCCTGAGACTCCCTCACTCACACATTTAGGCAGGAAGTCAGATGATTAATGTGCTGTACTATTGACACCGTAACATGACTAGTACTATTACTCAAGCTTGAGTTTAATAAACTTTGCTATGTAGCTCTGCAGCATTCGTGCTCCAGACACAAATGTTTCTCAAAACGTGTGTCTTGTTGGGGAGATTTTTGATGTTCCTTAGTAAATGGAATGTACATTTTTCACCTGACAGGTGATTTTAAAACCAAAACATCCCAATAGATTTACATTGCAGGAGGAGTCATATCTAGAGAACTCAATATCACTGAGACTTCAACCAACCAGAGCATCTTGGCAACAGCACGGTAATGCCGTAGAAACCACTGGTCATGCTAAAACATGTTATTTATTTCATCATGTAGGTCATGTGACAATGAAGACTGGCTGCTGAAATTGCTAGTAAATTTCACAATTGGCTACTAACCAAGAAACAGGACATAATACATTGAGTTAAAAAGACTATACTGTTTTTTTTGTTGTTTTTTTTTCTTCATACATTTACTTTCTGTTAAGTTTTTTGAATAGTGTGAAAAGCAGCGTACAATTTGATGCTAGATATATGGCTGTCACTAGCAAAATGGTCACACTTTTTCCATAGTTAAGTGAATGTTTACAAAAACACCTCATTTGGATTTAACTTCTAAATGGATTCAATTTGATTTTGTTAAGATTACACTGTAGGAAATGTAGCCTTTTCTATGTACCGATTGAATTTCTTCTGTTCTGTTTCTTACACAGTGACACTTTGGAATTTCATAAAATATATAATCCAGTGTTACCCATCAGCACTAAAATAGGGAGAGAATTCCATGAATGAATGCTAAACACCCCTGTCTTAATGAGCTCACAGAAATTAGCAGGTTCTCTCTAAACACGACCCATGAGAATCTCCCTGGCTGCCCCCTAACACACGGCGTTTCCTGCCGTTTTAGCACTCGTCATAATTCCACTGCTGATGACTTGGCTAAATCCATTTAACGGGGGAACTCACAAATTCTCTTTCCCATTAGCGGTAGCTAGTGCGGGCTGCAGTTGTCGGCGAGAGCTGCGTAGATAGATTAATGTTCGAGAGGGAAGAGGTGGAGAGTGACATGAGAGCTTCTGCTAATTTAATGCGTTTGCATAAGGCCAGAGAATCCTGCCCTCGATCCTATCAAAGAAATGCTTGTGATTTTTCAAATGGCCTTATTAAAGTAATGATGTCATGTGACAGCCCTTTAGTATTTTAACAGTTTTCATAATGTAAGCTGTTCTGTGTAAAGGGCTTACAAAAGTGAGTACATTATGCAGTATTATATTTCAATATAAAAGAATATACAATTTTTAAATGTTTTATTATTATGATCTTATATTATGTTTAATATTAACAAACTTTAAAATGCCTGTTTGCTATTTTAATATATTTTAAAATGTCTTTTTTTTTTTGTGATTCTGTGATCTTACTCCAGTCTTCAGTGTCACATGATCCTTCAGAAATTATCCTAATGTGCTAAATTGGTACTTTTAAAAAGTACAATTAAAAATATATTATTATTATTATAAGTTCTGTTTAATATTTTTGTGGAAAACCTGATCATTCTTTTTTTTACAAAATTTCTTAATGGATATAAGTTCGAAAGAACAGCATTTACTTAACATAGAAATATTTAGTAACATTATTACTTTTAAACAATGTAATGCATCTTTTCTTCATAAAAGGACTGTTTTATTTATTTATTTATTTATTTTTACAATAAATATTAATCGCATCCAAAATAAAAGTTTTTCTTTACATAATTTATTTGTATGTACTGTGTATATTTATTAAGTATATATATATAAATACTAACACATGCATGTATATATTTAATGAAAATATGTTTTGTTTATAAATTAAATATATTTAGATAAAATATCAAACATAAGAAAAGAAATGTATAAATGCATTTATATGTAAATACTTTCAAAATATATACTGTTCGTGTGTGTTTAAATATAAACATAATAAAAAATCTGAAAAATCTGAGCTAAACTGGCTGTGGTTTTTTCAGTGCTCATCGTTTAGCTCTCTGACCTTCTCTTAATGTTTACAACTATTTCAGATATGATATTACTTTTGTTTTTCTTCGGACAAACATTCTCTATACAATTCCAGCAAATTACTTATGAACATGTGATTTCATTTTAGAAATATATGAGTACGTAAATCATAGTATAACAGGAACGATCCATATAACATACTATCAGAAACATCTCTAAACACTTCAATAAGCGTAAGAGTAATGAGCTCACTTCTGCGATACCCCTCCACTTTCTTTCTTTTCTTAGGCTTTTCCACCCAGACCATCGGTGGAGGCCGGGGATAAATCTCCATGGAATCAACCAATTTCCATCTACGTTCAGGAAGACCATCCTCCTCAGGGTCTGGTTCAGGATCTTGATCTTGTGTTTTTCTCCATGGAAACTGACGAATTCGTTGGAAGAATTTGGCCATTCGCTTAGCAGTGCTTTCTGAAATAAAAAGAGAAAAACAAACTAGATGAGTAAAGTCTTGACCAAAATCTAGTCTGAAAGTTTAACTTCAAAGCGCTAGAGGTTTAAAGGTTTTAATCAGAAAGACGCTTCAGACTCCATCAGACCTTGTACGACTGCTAAGAAACCACGGCTGCCAGAGAATTGGAAGACTAACACATTCAAACAAAAAAAGCCAATATGGGTCAACATGGCTTCAAAGTTTTTTGGGAAAAAAGTGACATGTTTTTCATGTTTTTTATCATTCGACCAAAATAGTGTCATGTTTAAATATATGTAACATAGAGCATAACTATATATAACCATGTCAGATAAAAATATTCTGAGGTTTTTATCATTTTATGGTTTATATTTCTAATGGAAGTTGATTACTTTGCACTGAGGACATGATCAAATTGAACGCATTTATCAATTAAAAGGCTTGTAAAAAAACAACAGCAATTTAAGCTCTGTTTAACTGATAAATTAGAGCTTATAATTAATCTGCAAATTTCTTATAAATATGTGATGATTATAGATAGAATATGAGTATGTAAATCAGAAAAGTCACTGCATAACAGGAATGACCCGTATAAAAACACACTATCAGAAACATCTCTAACCAACATCTCTCCAATAACATGAATAATGTGTTCACCTCTTGGACGGGTCTCACTTTCAGGTTCTGACTCAGGATCGCTTGAATCTAGAGAGACCAGGTCCACTTCATCGACCGGATCCGTTTCAGGTTCTTGTTTAGAATCGCTCAGGTTCATCTCAGGCTGTGATGCGAAGCTGACATTAATTTTGGTCCTCACTGCAACATATTCTGCTTTCTTGGTGATGGCAAAGCCAAGAGCTCCACGAGGAGCCACCAGATCCGTTTCACGAGGAGCAACCAGACCTATTTTAGCAATAAGAAATTGCTCGGTATCGACCAGATCCCCTTCAGGTTCTTTGTCAGGAACGCTCAGGTTCATCTCAGGCTGTGCTGCAATGCTGATATTCAAAATGGTCCTCACTGCACCATTTTCTGCTTTCTGGGACACGACAAAGCCAGGAGGTTCTGGAGGAGCAGCCAGATCTGTTTCAGCAATAAAAAATTGCTCGGTATCGTCCAGATCCTCTTCAGGTTCTTGTTCAGGAATGCTCAGGTTCGTCTCAGGCTGTGCTGCAACAACCGGACCTGTTTCAGCAATAAGAAATTGCTTGGTATCGACCAGATCCTCTTCAGGGTCTGGTTTAGGACTGCTTGGACCTTGATCCATCTCTGACTGTGTTTTTCTCCGGGGAAATGGACGAATTCTTTGGAAGAATTTGGTTATTTTCTTGGACATCCGCTTAGCAGTGCTTTCTGAAAAAAAAAAAAAAGAGAAAAACAAACTAGATGAGTAAAGTCTTGACCAAAATCTAGTCTGAAAGTTTAACTTCAAAGCGCTAGAG
>JAUCMU010000039.1:17109774-17148973 GCA_032275025.1 Enteromius treurensis | reverse complement strand
GGAGCGGTTATTATTCGAAAAGAACCAACCTGCAAATGTCTCAACTGACCAATCAGAATCAAGCATTCCAGAGAGCCATGTCATAAATATATATAAAAAACACATAAAGTTATTTTCTCTTTTTTTTCTCTTTTGGTTTTGAGTTGGTCTGTTTTTGTTTTGGTATTCCTAAAAAGAAATCGCAATATGTAAACAGAATTCAGAGGGGAAAATTCGGAATAGCGAGATATTGCATTGCATTTGTATATGATTTTGTCCCCCTCAAAACAAAACTCTGAGTTCCAAAATATAAACTCAATTACACGAAAAAAAATAAGCAAAAAAAGTCTGAATTGTGAATTATTATTCTGTAATGGAAAACAGGCAAGGTAAAAAGTAAAAGGGCAACAGCAAATTGAATGCTGAATAAATTAATCTCACTTGTATGTTTTCGAACTATCTTTTGCCCCACTGATGGTTGGGTTTAGAAGCGGCGTTAGTAGTGGAACTTCAGGCTTTTTTCAAATGTATTTATTTTTTATGCATCAACACAAATTCATATGAAATAGCCAACTTAACAGTTACATTTCTCTATTACGATTAGGTTGTCTCCTTTTATCTTTCAACACATCCCCAGGGGATGGTTTTTTCATTGGTTTAGTACACTTCTGGGGACGATGTGTCCTCAAGAGACAATTTGACAAGGTTCAGTCCACACAGACTTCATTTTGTAGACCTGCCTGAATGTGTGGCAGAGACTGAGGCGAAAAGTTTGTTTCCCAAAGGGACAGACGTGGAGAAACATGACTCGTGCGGATTATTTATGAAATTCAGCAGTGCTGTTGATCTACTGTGTCCCGCCAGTCAAAGACACGACACAGTGTTCAGATTCATATTGATTTGTTTGATGAAGCAGTCAAGTACACTTCAGTGAGGGACATGGATTCAGTGTTCGTGAATAAATCCACTTTAACCTGACATTGCCTGCTGTCTGCTTTTCTGTTGGTTTGAGTCTAAAAAGTTATGCATACTGCAATGAACTTGCTTAAAAAAACTTTAAGATGCATTGTCTGAAACCAAGTCTCTTGGAAACAAAAGATAACGAAACACTGCAGTTCATTGATTATGTGACATTTATTAAACTGAATGAGCTGCAGAAAAATCATGTGCTTGCGCCGTTTGTTTTTACTTTCTTTTTGCGTCCTTGTTATTTTAATAACCGCAGTCTTCCAGAATGCTGTATTCATTATTCAACAAGGTTTCAACACTTTTATATGAATGTTAATACGATCAGACAGCTATAGATTTGATGGTTGTCAAATACTTCATGATAAAGGCATAGGAATCACAGCTAACAATATTCAGTACAATATGAGAAAAAACAAGCCAGAGCAAAGAAGCAATGCAGAGGAATTATATTCATATATTGACATTGCTGTAAACAGTTCACCAACTTCAACGTAAAAAGTCCAGTTGCTTTCTTACATTTAAAGAAAGTCAGTTTCTCATTTATATTAAACTGCCTTTGAGCGGAACCTTGTAAAACGTATATAATGAAGTTAACTGAATAAAATCGATGAGTTAATGGGAAAACGTGTTGCTATTTGTGTTTTATATATATATATATATATATATATATTAGTGCTGTCAAATGATTAATCGCGACTAATCGCATCCAAAATAAAAGTTTTTCTTTACATAATTTATTTGTATGTACTGTGTATATTTATTAAGTATATATAAATATACACATGCATGTATATATTTAATGAAAACATGTTTTGTTTATAAATTAAATATACTTAGATATAATATCAAACATAAGAAAATAAATGTATAAATGCATTTATATGTAAATACTTTCAAAATATATACTGTTCGTGTGTGTTTTAATATAAACATAATAAATAAACGCAGCATAAACACATATATTATGTAAAGAAAAACTATTAATCAATTAAAAACGATTAATCATTTGACAGCACTAGTATATATCCATACACGTACAACGTATATTTTAGAAGTGTTTACATGACATATATAAACATAACATTTTTTTGAATGCATGCGTTTGTATTTATATAATCATAATAAATATACACATTACACACACATATATTATGTAAACAAAAGTTTTTATTTTGTATGTGATTGATCTTTTTACAGTGCTTATTTATTTACTTATTTAAAGCAATTGTTTTTTTACATTTTGAAGTCTGAATCCTTTGTGAAAAAGATTGCAGAGTTGGGTGCTGGGATGCTTATGTGGGTGTCACAGGTTTGATTCCATGTCATTTTTTGCCGATACAAAGTAGCAAAATCCCAGAAAATAAATCAAAGCATAATCTGAAAAGGATTCTCCAGTGAAAGCCAGTCTTTACTGCGTTAAACAGTCCGTCTACAAGACTTTGTGTAATTACCGTAAATGGCACGCCAGCTTTCAAAAGAATGCATTGCCCTTTTCTTCTTTTCATACGGTAATATTAATTTTTGATGAGAGCTGGATTCTTTTGCTTCGCTGGAAGTAGGGATGAAAAACCTCAGCGGCATAAAGGACGGGAGTGAATGTGCTTTTGTGTTGGTGCGATACAGTCGCGATGACAGCTGCATTCGACACAAACTCGGCAGTTCTCTCACAGAGCGCCTCTGAAAGGAAACGGTGATGGAAGAGAGTTTTCTGCCTCCACTGTGAGGCCTTTTCTCTGTCTTATTATTCAAACTGTCCTTTTGTCAAATTCAGATCGGTTTCAGATTTATATGCAAAGAGACTCTTATAGCAAAGCTGGATTAAGTCTGAGGGAGTGAGAGAGAGAAAGAAAGAAAGGTATTTCCAAAATATGTGTAAAACAGGTATGTTAAAGCACAGGTATGTTCATTTCTAGCCTCGGTAGATTCTAAGGGCTTTTATAAGATATTGGATGTATGATTTTCAATAGATGTTAAAACTGGCAAATAATTCCACAGACTTTTCTTTTGAAGGAAGGACCTTGAAACTCTTTTGCTCTGTACGTTTTAAGTTAATACACATGGTTTGCTTTCGTGACATTAAGGGTGTTGGTTTACCATGTCTATAACATTTAACAGTATTTTAAACTAACCAATGAGGGGCTTTGGCTAACCTGCCAAAATTTCCCTAATATGAAGGTATTAACATGTTATAAAAGAAGAATATTGGGATTTTTAGCCTAAATGAGAACGTGTTTATGTAATTGTGATAAATATGTGTGTGAAGTCTTTCGGTTTGTTGCCAAATTAAAAAGTTCTTGCTTTATAGGTTCTTCAGATCAGAGTTTTGGTTTCTGGGTTCTTTAGAGAATAAAACTTTTTTTTCTGATTGGAAACAATTTTTTAGGGCGTTCACACAAATGCACACGCAGAAATGTTTCCAGAACAATCAGGCCAGAGAGCTTTTTTCCAAAAACAAATTACAAACTGCAATCTTGTTATCCTGACTATTTAGATCTTGGATTAGGCCATGTCCGTTTCCAAACCGAGCGCTGATTGGAAGTGACACTAATTTCCTTTGCCAAGCGTCATGGAGTTTTCGCTGTGCTGTCCAGTGCAGAATATCGGAGAAGCGGTCAGGAAGGACTTTGTAAAGAGGAAAGGCGTTGTCGGCTAAAGTTTTGTTTGAATTACTTTTTTGTGTGAATCTCATGAAACCTGTCCAGTATGTCTGTTTAGTTAAAATTAAGTAGTTATCTTAACAGCTCCTCTAAAGCATTTATTAATCTTAGATTATGTTAAGTTCAACATTTTATGACAATAATTTTTTTCTCTCAACATTATTTAACGGAACTGCAAAAAGTTTATTTTATTACCTTACATAAACAAAGATTGATGGATACTGTTAAAAACGTGTTGCTCATCAATTGCAACTAATAAGACCTTATGATAAAGTGCCACTGAATTATGTGCTCAGCTGTCATAAAATCAAAAGTACATTAAGAAGTTAATTTTAAAGTTTTTTTAATGTTTATTTTACAGTACATGTAATTATACATTATTATGATTGCTATAATTGTGCATAATTTCATGCAAATAAACATAAACCAAACCCTAATCTTAAACATGTTTTTTTTTTTCTGCTTAATTTTTTTATTCAAAACATTGATTTTAATGTATTGTTTATATTAGGATTTTGGATTGAAATGTGACCTGGACTTGTTTTTTGTGAGATTGACTCTACAAGTTTATCCTGTGGACGGTGGATGTTTATTGCAATGTCTACAGTGGTTAGAGGGTTAAACCTGCCGGAGAGAAAAAGAAAGCAAAAGAGAAGTCCAAGAGAGAGTCTCGCTCATAAAGGAGGGATTGTGTGGGGCAGGATAGAACAGGATCGCCCACGCTGAGCTTCAGCTAATGATGACATCATCTGTTTGTTTGGTCAGGAACAGCTCGGCCTGCCCTGACAGGGATTCCCCGTCCACTCCACAGGGACACCGCGTGACTCCGCATGTGTGTGTGTGTGGTTGAATGCCTGCGGTGCATGGCCACATTTACACAAGTGCCTCCTATTTTGTGGAATAAAGGGTGTGGTTAATTTAACTGGGCAAGCAGGACTCTTCTTAGAAGAAGACACTTTTGTTTCATGCTTTCACAAGCCAGTTGGATGACTCCCAGAAAATCTGCTGAGAATATGTCTAGGTCATATTTGAACCCAGAAATTGTATTTTGAATTAAAAAAAAAAAAAAAAAAAATATATATATATATATATTCCATTGACTTAATGTAATGTAAAAAATTATGATTTATTAAAATTACATTTGTTGATTAACAATTTATTTTCTGTTGTAGCGTTGTAAAAATTTGACAGTTTTGTAAGTAGATTCATACCTAGTTTTATGAGTCCTAAAAACACAGTCAGGTTATTATAAATGAAATACTATTTCAATTTTGATAATATTTTGTGTTTATTTTAATTTCTTTTCTCTTTTCATTTTAGTTAAAGTTGAGTAATTTGTGTTTAATTTGTCAAGTTTATTATTTGGTTGTCATTTATACGTTTTTGTTCCAGTTTTCATTTTAAGATTGTTAGTGCATCAAGTTAATCTAAATGAAAATGAGAAATGCTGCCTGCGAAAACAGATAAATTAAAATAAGGGTTTTACATGCTATTTTGTTTCAGTTATTAATTTTTTTTTAACAATCATTTAGTTTTTGTTCTCTATAAAGAGTGAGTCAGAAAGAGTGAGTATTGTGTCTACTGAATGAACACATAAGGGGGTGCTAAATTGCACTAAGAGAATCTGATGTTATGGGAGGCGACAGGGAGCAGTTATTCTGCTGTCAGTCAGACGACTGTAAACGGACAGCCCCCCCACCCACAGTGCTACACTGTGTTCCACATCACTCTGGATGCGATTTATTATCCTGACACAAAGAGGAAATGAAAACTCACTTCAGAGAAGTGTCACAGATTGAAACATGTCAGCTGTGGCCAAAGAAAACAGGTTTGCCAATCTTTAAATTTTAATTCTGTATTATTTGATTCTGTATTAAGGGTTTCAATTGTTTTTTTAGTACACATTCTTTTTCTTTTGGGGGTCAGTTTTGTTTCACTTATTCTTATTTTTTTTAAAAAACTGTTATAAGGGTGAAAAGGTAAATGCTATTAATTTCGTAATTCTAAACTTAAGTTGGTTTTACTTTTGGTGTGTGTTTGGGTGAATGTCATATTTTACAACTGATTATCCAATTTGTTTACAAGTTGATTCATATAATGATGAAAATTGTGTAATTAAAAAATAACAATTAAAATATAAACACCAGAATCTGAAAATATTCAATCATTTTTAAAAAATCATTTTAAAAAAGAAAACTTTTAACGTGTTGCTTTTCACATCTGGGTTGCTCATATATGGTTGAAAAAAATGGTGAAATATTGTCTCGTTGGTAAATGGCCTAATTTTTGAGGCAGGGAAGCTTTGTGTCATTGTCAGTTCACACTCGTGTTTCCCTGTTTTAAGCAGATCCTTGAGCTTTAACTTCATTTCACATCTGAAATGTGAAAAAGTTGTATGTTTTTTTGTTTTAACATTAAATTGCCTTTTGTAGTAAATTATCTTCTTAAATTATCTTCCTTAAACACAGTATTTTCAGTATGTAATCATTACATACTGAATTAATTACATTAATAAATATAGCTGCAATCAGCAATTATTGGGGTTCAAGCATTTATAAGGCCCTTGAGGTTGTAAAAGGCAACCTGAATGTATGGCTGACACTGAAGCACATCGAAAAATGGATAAAATACACACACAGAAATGAAATGGTAGTAAGCATGCTTACACACACACACAGAGACACAGAAATTAAATGGTTAATACTCAGTAAGCTTGCTTGTGCTCATTAGTGGTCTTCCGCTGCTATGTAGTGGTTATTAATTGCAATTTCTTAAGTGTTATAACTATTATAGTGTTTTTTGTCAAAACTGTTTGATTACCATCATTAATCCCAGAGGCAAAGTTGTTCAGAACGATTAGATATAGTCTATACGTGAATGTATGAGTGATTTAAGGTCATTTACTATTTATCTTTATGAGGCCTTATTTAATGGTTATAGTGCTACCTATAGTGTGAGCTCTATGAAACTTTGCATGTTTGCTAAGACTCATCTGTCACATGTTTTAACCGTGTTTTATAAAGTTTTGTGTTTTTTGTGTTTAAGTTTTATAGGCTTTAGAGTATATATGGCCACGCCCCTTTTTAAATGACCCTCTTATAGCTAACCAAAGTACAAAATTCTATATTTTTTTGAGAGTCCAGAGAATTGTTCTGTATTGGTTTGATCGAGATTGAGTGAAAATCCAGGGACCAGTTTGCTAAAGTATGTTTTTGACATTTGTTAATCATTAATGAACGATTTGATTGACTGCAATGGTTCTTGAGGCAAAGTTGCTCATTATGTGGACTTCTATCAAATGATATGCATATTGTGTGGATGTGTAAAACTCTGCGTGATTACAGAGCCAAAACACTTGTTAGTGTCAACTAGTGGCCGATTTCTTTCAAAGTTCTTACAGACCTTTAAGGCCATGAGTCGAACATGCCCACAGAGTTTCGTTCCGATCGACCTCTGTTAACCTTGTCGTGCTCAAATTTAATTGGCCGATGGTGACCATGTTTTTTGAAATACGCCAATGTCCTCATAGAGACCAATTTAGACCAAGTTGCTGCACACCAAATTTTAACCAACGGTTGCCTAGTTATATCTGAAAATAAGTTTTTTTCTGCCTCATCACACCACGAAGTGGCAGAGCAGCGCAATTTTTGTTTTGTTGACTAAAGTTTATAAAGTTTTAAGACTAACTCTGGAACGGAATGAGATAAAACTTTATAGTCCAAATAACATTTACCATAACGTTACCATAGACGCTTATTGGCCTACTGTTTTGCACCAAATCAAAATTTTTATTTTTAATTTTTTTATTTTCTGATAATTATTGATACTCAATGTTCACAGATTATTTCTCCAGTAGTCTGGTTTCAATCGATGAAAAACCTAGGACTAATTCCTAAAAGTCGGTTACAGATATAGCGCAATTTTGCAGGAAAACGGTGCGCCCTAGAGCAAAAATCTAAGTAGCAAGGAGGAGTACTACCATCTGACCAAGTTTCAGCTTTCTAGGCCTTACGGTTTGGGCTGCATGATCAGTTTTAAGGATTAATAATAATAATAATATTAAAAATAATAAAATAAATCATATCAATTACTGTAGGGTTTTTACGCACTCAAACCCCTAACTATGATGTCATATGGCGCTGTTTTATGTAAATATGAAACATCTTTTGCAGTATGAAACTTCTGTCAGTGTTACTTTTTTATTTAAGTTTTTTAGTTGATTGAATCTTTTCAACCAAATTAGAAAACTACCACACTATAACAATTGAAATTCATTCAATCCATTTTAATATTCATATATGCTTCTTGGTAATATGTAAATTCAGCAAATGGATTGTATTATGGAGTGGCCAATTTCATTTAATTTCTTTAAGTTCTTGTTGTTTGTCTTTTCTTTATTTTAATACAGTGCTCTGGCTGGGTGCTGTCGTGTCAGACTGTAATGCACTGGGTTTGTTTCATTTCCTCTTTATGGGAGGTAAAAACAGGAGCATGCTATGCTCATATTCAACCACCAAACCTTCCCATTTCCAGTGGCGTGATGTCTTTAACAGAACATAAATATATATGAGACACGCAGCACATTTTTGTTTATCCTCATTCCCTCTTCCACAGTGCAACAGAACGAGTTTAATCATTGGCGTGTGTGTTTGTGTGTGTAAAGATGCGCAGTGCGTAAAAGTGACTCCCACTTCCGCGTGTAGGTGAACAGCGACGGGAAACACATCTACCATGTGGATTCTCTTTGTTAGTCTGTTTAGCATTAGTGTGCATTAATTATTTAACACAACAAGTGGTAGTCTCAGGTAGATCAGTCATTGATGAATAACTAAAGCTGTGAATGAGGTGTGTGTGTGAAGTGAAAGACAGCGCAGATGAATCACCCACCCAGCTGGATCCAGCGGGAACCTTCATTGAGAGACGCAGGGTAATTTCTGAAGGGAGTTGGTGTGAAAAATGTCAGCATGAACTGCAGGAGTAACTCGACTGTCCTTTTAACAAAATAGAGATTTGTCCATTATTAACCATCCAAAACACACTAGTCAACCACATACTGTACTGTAGCAACACCCTAGATATAAAATCACCAAAATCATCAGTCGAGAACACCTTAGCAACTGCATAGTAACACCCTGACAACATAGATTTAACATCACCCTGACAACAATCCAGAACAACCTAGCGTCATATTGCAACACCCCAAAATAAATGCAGAACAACCTAACTATAATGTAGAAACTATTCAGAGCAACTGCATAGTAACACCCTGACAACCTAGATTTAACATCACCCTGGCAACAATCCAGAACATACTAGCAACCACATACTGTAGCAACACCCTAAAATCAATACAGAACAACCTAACTATCATGTAGCAACCTTCCAGAGCAACTGCATAGCAACACCCTGCCAACCATCTCAAACACCCTAGATATAAAATGACCCTGAAAACAATCCAGACAACAATCTGCAACACCCTGACAACGATCCCAAACACCCTAGATATAACTTCACCCTGACATCGGTCCAGAACACCTGAGCAGCCACATGACATCACTAACAACCTAGCCATCATATAGTTACTCTATGACAACAACCCTGAATATGATAGCAACTGCATAGCAACACCCTGACAACCATCTAGTAAGGTTCTAGCAATGCTCTGGCAACCATCAGAACACCCTAGCAACCGCATAGCAATACCCTGACAACCATCCCAAATACCCTAGATAAAACATCACCCTGACAACATTCTAGAACACCTGAGCATTCACAAAACAACGCCCTGACAACCATCCAGAAAAACAGACATAAATTCACCCTGACAACATTGCAGAACACCTGAGTAACCGCATAACCATGCCCTGACAACCATACAGAACAACCTAGATATAACATCACCCTGACAACTTTCCAGAACACCTTGGCAACTGCATAACAACCAACGCAAACTGCCAAGTGATCACATAGCAATGCCCTGACAAACCTCAAGAACAACCTAGCAATCACATTGCAACTCTGTCAACCACCCTGAAGACCCTAGCAACACTGTGACAACCATCCAGCCATCTAGAACACTCTCACAACTGCATAGCAACCACATAGGAGCACCCTAACTAATTTTCCCAAAACCAAGAAAGAAAATGATATATGGTGTTGATTATGATGCGCTCAGTCGTCTCACGCTCTCTGTGTGTTTGCATTATGGGATATAAATATAACTAGTCTAGGAGGTGTATGTTTGTACTGAAGATCTGCACTGGATCAATTTTTCACCAGGGTGCCCACGCAGACTTCACTATCAGCTCCGTCTACTGCTGCATCCACCCACCACTTCCTGCGGGGGCAGTCGTGTGTGTGTGTGAGTGTGTTTGAGAGGAGCTGACAACAAATGGTACTGATTTGTAAGCATTTTCGGTGGGTAAAACGAGTGATTCGATGCACACAGAGACGAGAGTGCACAGGATGTCATTGACAGATGCGTGTGGCGTGTGTGGGTGGAGCGTCGAGGTCACGATCTAGGAGAGTGGTGTGAAATCTCAGGAAAGTAGACTAATCTTATTTTGCATCTGTAGAGGTGCCATAAGCACTGCAAACAGTGGCTCATGTTTCTGAACTGTAATGAAAACTAAATGCAACTTAAACATCTGTGATATAAAGAAAATCGTCATAATGGAAGACCATGTGCATTGCACTGAAATCAACTCTAAAATGTAATTTAACGTTAAAAAAATATATATAGAGAGAGAGAGACAGAGAGAGAGAGAGAGAATTATGAAAAAACCATATGCATTGCACTGAAATCAAATTCAGTTAAATATTAAAAAATTATATATATATATATATATATATATATATATACATACACACATGCATTTTTATTTTTATGTGATGCAAAGCTAAATTTTCAGCATCATTAATCAAGCCTTCAGTATCACATGATCCTTCAATATGATGATTTTCTGCTTAAGAAACATTTATTATCAGTCGTATAACAATTGCTGCTAATTTCTGTGGAAACTACATTTTTGTCAGTATTCTTTGATAAATAAAAATCTCCAAAGAACAGCACTTATTTGGAATGAAAATCTTTTGTAATGTCTTTGCTTATCAGTTTTCTGTGGTAAACTCAACTTATTCAGCCTTGTCGATCTCCACCACTTGTGAATCTTTTATTGATTCATATTCTTATTTTTTTGTATTCATTGAGAAAAATATATGAAGCTGAAGTACGGCTCTGCATTTTAAAAGTGTTTCTCTTCCCGTCGCTCTCACTCTTTGTGATTCCAGCCGTCTCTTTATTGTCATGCATTATTAAGAGCGGCCGCAGGCTCACAGTAGTGCGCCTTATCAGTAATGCGCCGTTCTACGCCGCTGACTCTAGAAACATCTAACACAAACTCTCCAGACGTACTGCTTTTCTTAGACGAGAAACGCTTAGAACGATAGATCCTGAAGGGGGTTATTGGAGCCTCCTCAGAACACTTGCAGTTTTCAGGATCTTTGCCCCAGTCGTTTGAGGATTTTGTGTAGATAAAACTATTTTGGACCACTGCAGAACCTGATGCTGTATGTCTTGCGCTCATTCTCATCTTATCTCAACTCTCAACAGGGGAGTCGGGGAATTAGAGAAGGAGAGATTACTCATTTCAGGAGTAAGATAAGAGGAAGTTTGGACAGCAAGTGATGATGTAGTTAATGAAGACGGAGTGTTGTGTAATGCAGTCTGAGATGCTCAGTCCTGCAGTGAAGTGTGTGTGTATATTTGTTTGTGTTGGGGTGTGTGTGTGTGGGCTCTGACAGTAATGAGGAGGGGAAGGTCACTGACTCTGCTTCTGGTAAGCAGCTCCCTTGTTTGTCTCCTGCGAGCTGATCGGTAGCTTCAGGGTCATCTAAGCTTCCTGTAAGGAAACCTTGGGAACCCTGTGAACTCTTGAAGAAGGTCTTTTCTTGATTAGAGGATGGTCTATACGCCATTTTCCATCGAACAGTTTTTGTGTATCGTCTCCCAGGGTTCCTTGTGCTCTCTGGTTATCGCGCTGCAAATAAACTTTGCATTGTTTCACCTTCAGGTGATGATTTAACAGGGTCAAATTAGGATAAACCACTTTTAAAACGTTCCAAAAATGGACTGAACATCAATAGGTGAAAACCTCTGAGTTATAAACTTCTTGCAATTGCAAGAAAAAAAAGTCTAAATTGCGTGATATACACGCTTTTTCTCAGAATCGGAAGATATAAACTTGCAATTGCGAGTTATAAAGTCCAGTATTGAAGGGGGTGAAAAAACTGATGTTTTCTCAGAATTGCAACTTTCGATTCAATTTTCATTTTCAATTCAATTCTGACTTTTTATTTGCAATTCTGACTTTATAACTCACAAGTGTGAGTTTATATCTCACAATTCTGAGAAAAAAAGTCAGAATCGTAAGACAAAAAGTCGCAACAGGCTTCTATAGAAAATAGTTGTGCTTCTTAACATAAAGACTAAAAAGATTTGCTTACTGTCACTTTGAATCAATTTTATTTATCCTTGCTGAAAAAAATCTGTTAAAAATGTGATGTGACCCTTTTAAATGTTGCAAGAAGTCACTGTACATGTAATCGAAAGGCTTTTGTAGATGACATGACAAATAACTCATAAATGTTCTATGCGGATGTTATTTCAGTCCCACAGCAAAATTCAAGGGTTTAAATCTCAAAACTGATCCAGTGTGGTTTTGTGTGGAAATCCTTGAGCAATCAACTGAGGTTTTTGGCTCCATTTCTCCCAGCAGAATATTGTGGGGTTGCTGGATTCGGGGGAATCCTGGAGTGAATTCCATGGAAGTGTGTTGAGTAATTGCATGCTGGGATGTTAGTTTTCTAAAGAAGAGAAGTATTTATGTGTGTGCAAAGAGGCAAGATAAAAGACATGCAAAGGAAGCGCTCAGTTCACTACATTCTTGCAGATATTTCCTCCGGAACCGCATGGTTCTTTTTGTTCTTTCTGTGTTTTTGTGGATGTGGTGGTGTACTGCATGCATGACAGGAGACATATAGGTTGCATAAGATGCTTTAGTCATGTGATTCCCACAGATTGACATAAAAGCAGAGATGCTGTCTGATTTAATCAGATCTGGGATGGAAGTACGAATGCTCTGTTGAGTGTTTGGACATTTCACTGTTCCCTAAATTAGATTCTCTAGTATTAGATTGTATGCTGTTTTTTCTTTAGTGTGTGTTTGTGTGTGTGTGAAAGACAGGCTGGTTTACAGCACTCAACCTCTGTATGCCATTACAAGTCCTACGCTATCAGGCAAATTACTTTAACCTTTTGACACCTACTCTGTTATTTGTCAAAACGTGGTGTGGAAAACTAACAGCAGTGTTACACTGCGACACTCTGGCCTCTGATGATTTACATGCTTCATACTGAAGAGCAGGATGTTGTAAACTGAATAAAAGTTGAGTCACTGTAGAATAGAAAAAAAATTGTCTATATAATAGCTTGTTCTTTCTCTTTATTTCCTTAATTTTAAATTCAATTCAAATTGTGTATTGCAATAGTGAATTTTGTTTCACTATTGAAACAATAGTGAATGAGAATTTCTGTTGCATTATGCATCAGAAGGCCTATGAACAGTCTGAGGCTAAAACTATTTTCTAATGACCCTGCTCTTTAGGACAGGTGCACGCAGTCTAGCTCCCATTTAAATTTGTTTATGTGAATAAGGGCTACCCAATCATGTACTGATACTGTATGTATACCCACTTGCTGCTCGTGCTGCCACGGCCATTAAAACCAGAGCCCTGATCACATTAAATTTCCATTAGCCTCTATGCCGTTAGCGCACATACGCTAACATCTAATGAAGTCTCCCGGACCAATCGAGATGACCAATGCTTGTTCTTTCGAGGAAGAAAGCAGTTTCAGAATTCCTTGTTGTCATGGCAGCATTAACCAGGGGAAATTTCAGCCTGTTTTATTGTCCTCGTTTGCCACCCCTATGCAGCATCTCTGTTTTCCAATTCTCCTTCCACTGAATCTGAGGTTTGGATTTGGTGTGGTCATTGGTTTGGAAGGAAAATCTTGTGTGTTGGGGGAAAGGCGGTGTGTCGGAGAGAATGATGGATGAAGAGAACAAGATGTGGAGAAGAACTGAAATTGTACCAACTACTGCTAATTCAATAGTAGTTGGTCGTCATTTCATTGCATTTGGAGCAATTGGTCTACATTCCAGGGAGTTCCTCACAAAACACTACTGTAGATCCACCACATTTACAGATCTGTAATGATTTTAGAACATTATCAGAGTTTTAAAGAGGAAGGGAAAATCTCTAGAGGAGATTCTTTGCGCTGGGTTCATGACTAGCAACTTTCTGAAGTGTTTCTGTTCTTCTTTCACTCTTAATATTGTCACAAGGTTCCTTTCCTGTCAGGTCATCAGACTGCAGTGTGTTTGACATTATTCTCATTGCTTAGTATCAATTTTGGTATTGTGTTGGGTAGCCTCACCCACAGTGGAATCCCATTGGCCCAAAATTTCACTCCACGTTCCTTTATTAAACACCACAACTGTTCTTATTGGCTGTGATTGTGATGTGTCATGCAGCATTTGCTTTTTTAGTGTGAACAGACAAAATACTTGTCACGGGAAGGTTTTCCTGGTTTTAACATTGTGTTAATCACATGTAGAAGTTGAAACCAGGCATAATTGTCTTTGGTAATGATTTCCCTACCGTATGCATAGAAGCTCAACAATGGTCTTGTGTTTGAAGCCACTTTGCATTCACTTAGTCTACGTTTAAGGAAGCGACTCTCAACCACTCTCTTTTGCTTCAACCAGAATATTTTGAATTCTGATTCACAGGCTTTGAGTTCTTCCATCTCTGTTGTCAAATATAATTTGGGAATTCTGGGATAGGGTTAACGGAGGAGATTCTATTGCTGGTTCATTGTAACATTGTTAACTGATTACTATTGATTGCTCCAAACCATTGAGGGTAGGACCAGTAAATTTGGATGAGTGGTTAGACCAAGCAGTTAAAGCCCTTAAACATCTGTGGTGACTCGGCATCCAGAAATCCCCATATGATGGTGCAAAATGTGATGGTGTTAGAACGATGAATGAAATGCGGTAGTGCTTGAGGCAGTTAAGAAGTACATAAACGAGTAAGGAGTGATGTGATGCGATGCAATGGACGGTTTTGAAGGTTTTGATGAGCCCTCCAGAGATTTGGAGGAAATTCAGCCTCTCATGGACACACAGATCATGCTGACCTTTACTGTTTACAGTAATAGTTAAATGTTGTGCATTACATGGACAAAAATCAGTTTGTTTTCTCCAGGGCATGTGTGGTGAGTGATGCTGGATGTGGGTTGAAGGGAAAGATTTCCTAAGATTGGGTTATGTATATAAATACATTGGGTTATATAACAAATTGAGTTTGCTGAGAGAGAAAGAGATGGGTGGGGGAGTTAATCAAGGGTTTGCCTTCAGGCCACTCATTGGGACAAAACATTCTGTGACCTCGGTCACTGGGCACCCCCTCGCCACTCCACCCTGTTTTGCTTGCAGTAAAGAGAGTTTTTCCCGTTCCAGTGTCCGGGGTGTCTTAGTGGCCACGGCATTTTTCCAAACAGAAAGTGAGGATTCTTTCTGAAACGGCTTTGGTTCTTGTTTTATAGTGAGGCATTGTTTTCAAAGCAAGCTAGTATTTGCTCATGCCTTGTAATGGGGTTTTGTGGTTGAAACACACCAGACCAATATCTTCTGCTTTTCAATGCTTTTTTCGTATTTGGGTATGCAGTGGGTGGGTGTGTGTGTGTTTGTGACTAAAGGTAGTGAAAGCAAATAATTGCTTCTCATTCCTTACTTCTTAGAGCACATGTACTGTACAGGCATACAGTTGATACAAACACACACACACACACACACTCCTGGCTGCTCTTATATAATAATCATATAATTGCATTCTAATATTGGGTATATTCTTAGAGTGCATCTCCCTCCCACACATACAGAGCAGATGATATGAAATTTGAAATGTCTTTTATACATGTGAATTGTGGGGAAGATTGGTCAAGTGTCTTTTGCAGGCCATTATTATTATATTAACATCTTGCTGTTAAGCCGTGAGATATTGGTAGATGTGGTAACCAGTATTGCAATTATAAATTCAAGTAGTGATAATACTATGTATATATATATATTAAAAGTCAAATTTCTTCTTCCATATTTAAAACACTTTAATGTTCTGTTTTAAAAACTGTATCTTAAAATGTCACGTCATTGTTATTTACTATTGGATTTGGCTAAAATAAATGTCTCTTTTTCAGATAAAATAGAGGAGGCACAGAAGGAGCTCAAAGACCCCAAAGTTGCACACAAAGGTATGATTCATTATATAAAACAACATTCCTTTCAAATGCAAAAATCAACAGGAAGCTTCTCTCTCCCCCTTCTTAATATCAAAGATCAGACAAGCTGATGTAGGTTTAAAGGGGAATAGCTGGGTTTCTTTGTGCGGCAGTTGAATTGCTCTGTTCATTACAGCAATCTCGTTCCGATGTATAAGCTTTTCTGTGTTGAATCCAGGGCAAATTCCTCAATATTGTTTCAATCATACTGTCCCTTCATTTAGCTTCCCAAAGCACACACCATTCACTTTTACTGGATTACATTTTTGACTAGGTTCTCTAGTCTGTCAGCATGATGCTTTCAAAGGTGTATTTGATGTCCTGGGGGGTTTACAGAACTTCCAGGAGCTCTATTGGCCACCACATTTAGCTCTGCTGCACTTGCACTCTGTGAATGGATCCTTGGCTTGATCAAAAAAAATGCAGGAGCAGCTATTTTAAAAGGAAAAACAGCATAGATGTTGCATAATAGCCTGGAATGGGAACGTGTTATAGATTATGTAAAAGCAAAAATTAACATTCTGAAGTGAATAAGCTGTTCCGGTCTTTGTGTTTAGGTTAACATGGCACTATGAAACAGCACTATGCACAAATGTAAATCATATCTTTTGTTACCTAATACAACAACATGACCATACTCATCTACAGTGATAGCATATGAACATATACAAATATTCAATTTACTCTGGCCCTATTTTTCTTAGTGGTCATGTTGGGACAGGTTACATCAGAATGCAACTGGTTTAAGAATGCGTAAACCACTTCTCAAAATACAGCTGGTAGTGATGTCACCAGTCATCTCCACGTTAATCCTGAATCCGTTAAAGGCAGTTAATTAGCTCAGAGCTCACGGATGTCCTCACATCCTCTTTCTACATTCTCTAGAAACATTTAAGGAAGTTTGTCTGTTAATCACTGACTTACTAAGGTTACAAACAAAATAAGGTTAGATTGAAGTATTGGTGAAATCCTAAGAGGCCTTTTAAATTTCTGGGGAATTCCTGAGGCATCCAGGAAATGATTTTGTAGTTCTAACACCTAACCACTTCTCTCCACCAACAATGCCAAGCAAAGTAAAGAAGGGAAACCCTAATAAGTGCCGGGTTGCCAAAGATGTTGAGGCTTGGTTATGTGTTTTGTAACTACTTGGCATCAGGCACACAAAGAGCCTTCAGTATAACTTTAAGACCACAGGGAGTCCAAACACAGCAAATGCGGTAAACTCTGCCCATCAATGAGTAATTGTGAACAGTATTCAGTTGTGTATGCGCTTTACCATGTTTCATTTTCCAAATTAAGAGTGATTTGTTTTCTAGCAGATGTTGACTTAGGTGCTTGGGTCTTAGTGCTCAGCGTATCTGGACCATGTTCAATCCAGGGACAGATTTAATTAATTTACACAAGCTTGTTCATTCACATAAACACTTACATGCAACTTATTTTGTATTGTCTTTCTCTGCCAATTGACTAAGAGAATAGAAATAATAGAACATGGAAGGTAAGACTCATCCTATGTAACACAATAGCCGTATTGAATGAGATGTAGGAGAGCAAGTTAGGGAGGGTTGGGAGAGGGAGAGCGAGAGCGAGAAAGGGATGGTGACAGAGGGTTGAGAAACAGAGAGTGGGTTTTGTACATAATGATGCGTGGGCCTCAGTAGCAGCTCAGGAGATCTTCTAGGTTCCAAAACAGTCTTGTCTATGTGCTAGCTGTCAGAGGCATTGGTGCAGCTTATAGAGAACTGGTTTTGCTAAGAAAAGGATTATTTTATTTCTTTGTAAATCTTTTGTAAATTGAAGTGCTTCGTCCATCCTACAATTTATCAATGCTCGTTGCTTAGGTATGTTTTGGTTCATCTTATATTAGCAAGATTTTTGCAGTTGTTGACATGTCTGTATATCTTTTGGGTGATTTGTGCTGTTAAACATAGTTTATGTTGATGTTTAGTTGTTGTAGAAAGTGCAGTCTATGGTTTGATTTTGTTTTGCCTACGAACTTTGCATGATGAAAGGTATTATGCTAGATGAGGAGGAAATGAAAGCAAAAATAACAGACGGGTTTGTTTTTTAGATTGTTAGGAAAATGCATGGGTGATTTGTGTTGAAAGATGTCAAATGTTTACTACAATCTGTATACATATACATTCACAGTTATTGTGCACTAAATTGCACTCTCAAAAATAAAACATCATATAATTATTGTAATATGTAAAAAGAAAAAAATATTAAGACGCCAGTTGTTTCAGTTAACATTTTTGTTATTATTAAAATTCTAAAACTACTGTAATCAAAAGATATGGTTTATTTGAATTTTGAGAGAAAAAAAGTTTAAACATTATTTGAAAATGTATATTATTTAACTTTATATTATTTAATTTTTTTTTTATGAATTGTGTAACCTGTTGATTTTTTTGTTTGTTTAAGGGTTATGAAATAAAACTTTACAATAATACAATATGAAATAAGTTGTGTGTTTCTTGTAGGTTTTTATGTGGATGTTTAAGGGTTAATCTTTTTAAGGAAGTAACCTTGTAGTTGTGCATAAAAATGTATGTATTTAAATTAATTTACTACAAAATGTATATGGTTAAAGATTAATTAATTATATACATACATATATATATATATATATACATAATTAACATTTTCTTTTTTTCATACAGACATAAATGAAAGTACTGGCAGAAACTCTGAAAGCATCAAAGGACTGAAGAGGAAAAAAGTTGTGGCACAAAACCAGCTAAAGAAAGTACCCAAATCTCCTGTCAAAAAGCAATCACAGACCAAGAAATCCATTTCTCCAAGCATCTCTTCTTCATCGAAAGAAGCCACACCCTCCTCTTCTTTTTCAAGCAGTCCTTCGCATGGATTGCCTGAACCTCAAGATACTGAAGATGCACCGCAGGATGCATCTGGGTCTAGAGCTGTAAAAGTGGAGCACAAAGAGTTATTAACCTTAGAGCCACAGGCTCTCAGTCACAAAAGTGCTGCAGAAGAACCTTGTGTTCAAGGGCCTGTGCAGGCAGATAGCTGGTGTGGCAACGGCACCAACAAAAACGCATCTCCCTCTCACACAAGTGCTCCCCTTGAGGTACTGCTCAAGGCTATGGAGCCAGATTTCAATACACTGACAGAAAGGAAGAACAGCAATCCAATAGGGCATCTTGGGAAATCAGTTTCCATTCCTGTCACTTATTCAGACTATGCTATGACAATGCCTGCTGTAAATTTCAATGTCCAGTCACAACCCTCATTTGTACCATTCAACGCAGCCAAACAGTTCTACAGCACTGTGGCATCTACAGGGCAACACACAACCCAGCAATATGTCAACATGTCAGGAAATCGTCAACAGGACAAACCAGGATTCCAGAAAAGCTATAGTGTGGGTCCTTCACTTACCTTGACACATGCACCTGTTCCGTCTGGATCAGGGGGCTTCCCTCAAAGCCAGCCCCCTGTTGTTCAAACATGCCAGTCTTTGTCAGCCACTGTACCAAACTCAATTCAAGTCCCTGTCACACCAGGTTTCAACCCTGTTCAGATGACAACGATGGTCAACTTCGGTGCAAGCCAAGTATCTGATATCTCTGCAAAAGATCAAAAACCAAAAAAGCAAGGGAAATATGTCTGTGAATACTGTAAAAGAGCTTGTGCCAAGCCAAGTGTGCTTCTAAAGCACATACGGTCCCACACAGGAGAAAGACCTTACCCATGTGTGACGTGTGGTTTTTCATTTAAGACAAAGAGCAACTTATACAAGCATAAGAAGTCTCATGCACATGCTATCAAACTGGGTTTGGTAAAAGACTCCGGAAGTGGATCCCTCTCCCAAGAGTCGGACAAAGGCCTGGCCACACATTCTGATGTGGAGGAAAGTGGGGACAGTGATGAAGAAGGTAGTGCAGCAGACTTAGACCCAGATTCTTCACAAAGCAGCCTAACGGCACTATCTGAGAGCAGTCTGCACAGTGCAGGCATGGTACCAGGAAGCCAAGGAGAATCAGAGCCTTCGCTAGTGTTTGAACCTCTGAAACCACTGGTTTCTCAGAAAGGATGTGAGCCAAAGGTCACTGCTGCTCTCCCTAAAGTGGTTGTTCATCCTGTAAATGTTTCACCCTTACGTGCAGACAGCCCAAGAGTTACAGATTTGGCACCTGAACATGCCACAGCCCAGAGGCAAAGGGATTTTCAGACAGCAAACATACGTTCCAATGTAATGGTTCTGTCCTCACTGAAAGAAGTGGATTGCACAAGTCCTCTACATGATTCAGTTAGTGAGGATGAAGATCAGCATTGTAAATCACCACTAGGAGGCAGCCATGCCCAGCTACAAAGGCAACAAGCAACTGATTACTCTCAACAACCACAAGGCAAGTGTCTGCTCAGTCCTCGGAGTCTTGGAAGCACTGACTCTGGCTACTTTTCACGTTCTGAGAGTGCAGATCAAGCTATGAGTCCCCCAAGTCCTTTTGTTAAGATAACTCCACCAACAGAAACTGACATTACAAAAGTCCCACAAATTCCCCCTTCCCCAGTTGTGGCAACTGTCATGCATGTAGCACCTGTTGAGAAGACTCGAGTTCTTTCAGGACAAATGCGTCCTCCATTAGAAACCAAAGCTCTTTCTCTTGAGGAGCGCATCTCAAAGCTGATCTCAGACAATGAGGCTGTTGTGGATGATAAACAACTAGACAGTGTCAAACCCAGGAGAACTTCCCTTTCCCGAAGGGGTAGCATTGACTCCCCTAAATCCTACATATTTAAAGACTCTTTTCAATTTGATTTAAAACCACCAGTAAGAAGATCTAGTTCCAACTCGGACATACCAAAATCGCCATTCACTCCGACAGACAAATCCAAGCCAGTATTTCTTCTTTCTGTACCACCTCAGTATCCACCTATGGACTGTTTACCAATTACGAGAAGTAATTCAATGCCTACAACACCTGGTCAGTCAGCTCTCTTCCCCAATGTAACACCCCAGCCTCACCCACTAAGGATCTGTCATTCATTTGATGACAAGATTAGTTCACTAAATGATGATGTGTTCTCTTCAGCTCCCTCTACTCCCAATCCTGCTGTACATCCTCGTACACTAGTGAGACAGATAGCAGTTGAGGATCTGTCCACAAATGATGGTCATGTTCTTATCTCTGTTCATTCCATGGATGAGAGCCATCATGGACCAAGTATTACACATGAACTCCGAAGCAAGTCTTTTGAGCATGCAACAGAAAGAAACCGAAAACCCCAACAAAATAAAGGGACAATGTATGAATGTGAGACTTGCCGTAACCGTTACAGAAAACTGGAAAATTTTGAAAATCACAAGAAGTTTTATTGTTCTGAACTGCATGGTCCAAAAAACAAGCCTATGCATGCTAGAGACATTGAGACAGATTTGGGGCGTGGACAGCAGGCCCTTTTGAACAGAAATGCAGTAATTACCGGCATTGTAGAGCAACCAATTATGGTACGAAAAAGAAGGAAAATTAAAAGTGTTGGAGATGATGATGACCAGTCTCCAACTGAGACCACTCCTCCATGTTCAAGAAGTTTTGACTCATGCCAGACCTCTACAGGTTCGATAGGGCGACCTTATTCTCAACATACCCAGTCCTTAAGTAACACTGCTGTTTTAGGACAAATACAGATCATTGGCAGAGCTGCAGAATCACAGGAGTCAAGACTATCTCCAATAAGAGAGGCTCAGATCAGCACACCAAATAAAGAAAGAGGAGACCTCCAGAGACAAGGAAGTGGAACTTCAGTCATTCGACATACTAACTCCCTCAGCCGACCAAATTCTTTTGAAACATCAGAGTCCATTGACCGGTCATCTCCAGTGGATCCTGTGGAAAAGGATGTAACGAACTCTGTAAAAGGTCATAAGGAGGCTGCAGTGAATTTATCTTCACAATGTTACCATGACAGAATGTCTACACCTAAATGTGCCAGCCAAGGAATGGAACCTCGTGGTAAGCAAACCTTTGCCATTGCTAGTGATTGTACACCTGTACAGCAATCACGGCTTGTGCGGCAGAACAACATTCAGGTCCCTGAAATCTTAGTAACAGAGGAACCAGACAGAGATCATGAAACTCCAGTTGTAGAATCAACAGAGAAACCTGCAGAAACGTTCAACTGGCCTCAAAGGAGTGAGAGCTTGTCTAAACTGCCAACAGAAAAACTCCCCCCAAAGAAAAAGCGCATACGACTTGCTCAAATGGAACACTCTTCTGGTGAATCTAGCTTTGAGTCAAGTCTCTCACGTAGCCTCAGTAGAGATAGTAGCTTGTCAAGGTGCTCTAGTATTTCAGCTTCTTTTGACAGAGATGATCCACCAAGATCTGACAGCCCATCAAGGGCTGATAGTGTTGGGAAGCCACCTGAAGCTCAAGGGATCCCTGTAGCAAACAATACTCTTGGAGTGCCAGGCGTGATGAGACGGGCTACCTCAGAACAAATTAGCTGCACTCAGTCATCATTGGAAATTTCTTGTGACTACCGTAGCAAATCCTTTGATTGCAGCAGCATGTCACCCAGCAGGCCTTTGTCCCCAATGCAGACTGCCCTGCCAAAAATGACACACTGTCCTCCAACTACCCAGGTGCCTCTCATTGAAAGAAGAAGGGGTCCTCTGGTGCGTCAGATGTCCTTGAAGATTGCACCAGAACCTCAATTACCAGTGAAACAGACTCCCCCCATCCAAAGAGTCTCTTTTACTAATGAATGCTCTGGGTCCCAACCGAGATTAGTAAATATGAACACATCTTCACTTGTTTCTCTACATTCTGTTGAGGCCCCACTACCGAAAATTGAGCAAGTGGTTCAAAGTATCAACCTTGGAAGCCAAACCCAACAACCTCAAGTTCATGGTCTTCCACATCCATGGCATCAGACCTCAAGGGTTGTGGCATGCCATGTGCAACCTCTGGTCCAAATGGTGGCTGGTCAGACAGATGTTCAGAAGAGCTCTGATGAAAAAAATAAGAAGAGCTTTGTACCTAAATACCAAATGAGTTGCCCTGTACTGAAAACAGGTCAGGCATACTCTTTAGCAGGTGTACAAGGCAAACAAATCACTTTGCCAGTGATAACTATACCAATTGCTAATGAAATTAAAGTCTCTCAGTCAAATGATGGAATGCAAAATGTCTATGTAGCACAACCAGGTTATCCAGCTGTAATCACTAAGCCCCCAAATGTACTGCCTGCTGTTCCGCAAGTTGATACAGGACCTCATATAACACCAGTATCTACACCTGTACCACAGATTCTAATAACCCATGAGCACACCCTAGCACCTGCTTCTGTGGTTTCTAAGGTTAACTTTCCTACAGTACATGTTGCGAACAGTGATTCAAAGACTGGACCAGCAATTCAAGCTCACAGGCAACCTGGGTCTGTTGCTGTACAGATGAAAAACAATATGAAATCTACTGAGCAAAACCAAACAACTGAGCAAAGCATCCTGTCCCTCGGTTCACTGCATTGTACACAAAAACTGGCATCTGCAAATTTATGCCCCCAAGAGTCTACTGCCTCAAGCAAGCGTATGCTCTCTCCTGCCAACAGCCTGGACATTGCTATGGAAAAAACACAGAAACGGGCTAAAGACGAGCATGGAGCTGCATGCCTCACGGATGGTAGATCTCTAAACTACTTGAACTCAAAGATGTCAGAAATTACCAGGCAGAGGAAGTTAATGCTAGTTAGACAGGTCTGCACCACAGAGCCAGTGGATAGCCCAATTGAGACTGATGCCCCAGAACAATTGCCAGAGACTTCAGAAGCTGACAAGAACACCCAGACATCAGTATCTCGGACAACAACTGAGGTCGGTGAACAGGAAATGGAGAGCAGAACTCCTACCACAACACCTGCAACATGTTCTTCGCCCAGAGTTCAAAGCTATACCATGCCAGAAAATTCCACTCTGAAGCCACAGGAAAAACCTGAGGAACAGCGCTGGTCTCCATCCAAATGTCCTCTAAGGCCTCCAATATTTCAGGGACAAGTAAAGTTAGCTTCTTCTGTGTCTGTTGTCAACACCAGAGACAGTCATCGCTTGTCTTTCCCTAGTCTGAAAACAGCTACAACCTTCACCTGGTGTTTTCTCATGAAGAGGAAACCCCTCCACATTCAACAGGCAGACCAGAGGATCTCTGCCTACTCAGCATGGGTAGTAAACCCCAACAATCCCAATCCATTGGGGCTTCCCACAAAAGTGGTCATGTCACTGTTTGACTCAAAACAGACATCCAAGAAAATACACTACACCCAAGCAAAGACAACAACTTTGAAATCTGACATCTTGACCTACTCTGGAAAGCTAAAGGACATATTGCCAAAAGTAAGAGCATTTTGAACATACAGATTGCTATTTTACATTTTACTGCATTTGTTATGCATTATGCACAACAATAATCTTTTGTTTTTGAATTGTTTCAGGTTTTGATTCAGAAAAGATCTGTGCCAACCGAGAATAGTGGAAAAACAAAACCAGAGACTCAACCAATTAATCAGACAGAGTCAGACAGAGATTCTTCCAAATCTGAACCCCAACGAGTGAAGATATTTGATGGAGGGTTTGTAAATCTATTTTATTTTACAACACTTCGAAAATATTTAACAGGACATTGTGTTCTGAAATGTGCTATATGTGTTATGTTTTCAGTTACAAGTCGAATGAGGAGTATGTGTACGTGAGAGGGCGTGGAAGAGGAAAATATATCTGTGAAGAATGTGGAATTCGCTGCAAGAAACCTAGCATGCTGCGGAAACACATCCGTACTCATTCGGACATCCGTCCATTTCACTGCACGCACTGCAACTTCTCTTTTAAGACCAAAGGTGGGTTTAGTCCAAAAAACAGATTTTAAAGCTAAGTTATGCTTAAAGTTTGTTTTCTTCCTCAAATGGTAATTATTAATTATTACAAATAATGAACAGAACTTGTGCAATTTTTTACAAATATTAAACGAGATTAAAAAAAAAAGATTACAAATAATAATAATAATAATAGTAATAGGCTTACCTAGAATTTTTTAAATACAAAATCACAGCTTGTGTAAAAAAAAAAAAAAAAGGAATCTTAGTTCTTGTCCTCCATTATAAATGGCCAACTCATACACGTGCACATGGACAAATCTAGACATGTTAACTTGAAAGGTTTAATTTTATAAATAAAATGTGTCAGGATTTAAGAACAGTTAGGTAATTTAGATAATTCTAAGGGATGATTGGATATTATTTCTGTACAAAGTGTTTTTTTCATACCTGCTTTTTTGAAGACTGTGCCTGTTCTCTTAAAAAAGCCAGTATGATTCATCACAGTTGAACTTCCCACGCGGCACTGCAGAACAGCACACAGTGTCAGACCAGCCCACGTTCCTTTAAGAACTTCTTCATCAGTTACTCACCCATTACATAGTGCTAGTGCTTGGGAACATGTCATGCTTATGTAAACCACTCCCATGTCCTGCATCCGCCTCCCACCTGAGTGACCTCTTTGTTCCCTTTAACCACACAGGGAACCTAACCAAGCACATGAAGTCCAAAGCCCACAGCAAGAAGTGCATGGAAATGGGAGTTGCTGTGGGTATTATTGAAGACCAGGACACAGAAGACTCAGGTAGAAGTCTCTTGTGTGCTTTTGGAAATATCAATCTTAAGCAGACCATCGAATAGGGGAATTTATTTGATGAGGACCAACGCCTAACCAACCAGTTTGAGAAAGCAGAAGCTATAGTTTTGTTTTTCACCATTACATATTCATTTTTAACAACAGAATCAACCAGACCATTAATAGAGTTTCTAATAATAGCACCATCTGATAAATGTGGATTGTCCCTGGCTATGTTCTGT
The DNA here is from genome assembly GCA_032275025.1 of Enteromius treurensis. Taxonomy (NCBI): domain Eukaryota; kingdom Metazoa; phylum Chordata; class Actinopteri; order Cypriniformes; family Cyprinidae; genus Enteromius; species Enteromius treurensis. The sequence goes on along the minus strand of JAUCMU010000039.1, from coordinate 17,123,092 downwards.
TGCAGGGATGATCAATGGCAATGCCATGGTCTAATTAGAGATTCTAAACGCAGTCTTTTTCCTTGTTAACTCTTGGTGCATGTGGGCGGCATACACAGCGTTTACTGCGAGGAAATTGCTGTCTCTAATTTTAGAAGGAAAGAGAGAGAGAGAAGCTGTGAGCTTTCTCTGGTCTCAGTTACTGAGAGCATATTTGTTTTCTTCTCACACAGTTCCACAATCTGTCAAGCACAGACTGCATTTGTGGTCTGAGGTGTTAATGTGTTCCCTATATAATATGATGAGTATTTCTAGACTTATCATCTCTTTTTTTTTTCTATGCGGTAGATGTGAAAGCTATAACTCTGGAAAGTGAAAGACTCTGAAAAACCATAAATTACTTTGAGATTCAGTTTAATTCTATCATCTTTGTGTCAGACTAGGATTACAAAAGTAGCTCTTTTATACATGTATCCACTTGGATTGGCTTGGAATGCAATTCTTCCTGCTCTTTTTGTTCATTAAGTTGTTTTCCCCCCAAAGGTGATCGAGGAAGAGCAGGAAGTGCTGACAGACAGGACTCAGACGGTGATGACTCTGATGGCCCAGACGATGAAGATAACGACGGGGAAGAGGAAGACGAGGAGGACAGCCAGGCGGAATCTGGCCTCTCTGCAGCACCTTCTGTTTCTGCAAGCCCACAGCATTTTCCTGCTAACCAGACTGACATGGCTCCTAGCTCTCTGCTGGCTAAGATGTCAATCAGCCCAAATAGAAGCCCAGCTCCCCAAATTCAGCCTCCTCAAGCTTCAGACTCACGAACCTCAGACACAGAGTCTGTGGCTATGACAAGTCCAGTTTTGTTGGTCAGACAGATGTCAATTTCTGCGTCCTGCTCAAGCCCTGGCCCTTGTCCCACCTCTATTACATCCCACCCAGCCCCTGCCTCAGAATCCCACACCTCTGATACAGACTCAGTGCACATGATGAGCCCAGTGTCACCTTGCAGACAGATGTCCATCGACTACCCTGACTTTGATGTTCCCCCTAGTCCCCCAGTGCCAGGCAAGGGTGGCAAGCTCGGCCAGGTGAGACCCGTATCCTCGCAGTCATTGTCTTTCCCGTCATGCATCCCTTCCTCTCTACATGTACACCTCACCCCATACCAGTACCCGACCCCATATGCATTCCAATGTCTTGAGTCTCGCATGCCTGGCACGTCAGCAAAACTGCTTTGAATGCATGAAAAGGTGAATAGAATTTGAATGTAGTCACTGACTGCTATTGTTGTGTTGCTTGCCAGTGTTGATAAATACATTCATAACATTGTTCTTTTACAGGAAGGAGTATCCCAGCCTGCAAATGAGTGCAATGCCAATGTTGACCGTGGTACTCAGACCTCTTCTGACCCTCTTCAGGGACCCTTGCACTTTCCAAATGCAGATCTGATCCACGAGCCCAGATTGGATGCCGCTACTCATCTCTTCAGCCACCTGCCCTTGCACTCCCAACAGCCCCCTCATTCCCCATACAGCATGGTACCTGTGGGTGGCATCCAGCTTGTTCCCGCTGGTTTGGCTGCTTACTCCACATTTGTACCCATTCAGGCCGGCCCAGTCCAGCTAACCATCCCTGCACTCAGTGTGATCCACAGGCAGACTGGAAGCCCTCTCCCAGCCCCCAGCACCTCGCCCCGGCCAGAGGGTTCCCCGACCCAGCCGCTGGTAGTTCAGGAACCAGTCAGCAGTGTACTGCCTTGTTTCCCTCTGGGCCAAGTGGCAGGGCTTCAGACACTAGGTGCTCCCCAAACTTCCCTGCAGCCTGTGGGTTTGGAGACCTTGAGTGTGGTGGGTTTGGCCAACTCCACCCAGCTGGTGCCTCAACAGAGTCTGCCATTAAATGCCACCCTAGGTGTTCAAGTGTTGGCAGCTAGCCCTGCCCCTCAATGCAGCACTGCTTCCCCAGCACAAATTCCTGGCCTGCAGATCCTCAATATTGCCCTGCCAGCCCTTATACCATCCCTCAGCCCCCTCTCTGCTCTCAGCCCACTTACTGCAGCCCAGGACAAGCCACGTAGCCCTGAGGGTGTAGCATCTGTACCTCCACCAGCACAGGTTGCCGAATCGCCACCAGCACCTACTTCTGCAGCCAGTCCTCTAACAGCCAATCTAGGAGATGTTCCTAAAAATGCAAAGCCATCCACAGAGCCAAAGCAGGTCTCTCAAAACAGCCCTAGCGCTGGATCTAAGGACACAGGGGGTGCTGAGAAGACTACAGCCATGATGGACAAAGTGAAAACACCACCACCACCACAATCTCCTTCGCCCTACTCCCGCTCATCCTCTAATGAGAGAGGCTGCGAGGTTGCCCACAAGGTAACAGCAGGTGGGGCTAGTGAAGTAAAACCACAGCAACATGTCTCTAGACAGCCAGTGACTGATGACTACAATGAAGCCTCCAGTGATGATGAGGATAGACTTGTCATAGCTACCTGAGAGTCCCAATAAAAGCTCTTTCTTTTCTGCTTATGAATTTCTCTTTCTCTTTCCACCTCTTTCTCCCTTTTTTTGTAAAACTTTGTCACTTTGTAAAACTGAAACACTTCAGGAGGTTTGCGGCTCTGCAAGCCTTCTCTAAAAGCACATTTTCTGACAGTCATATTGTATGTGCAATCATAAATGATGACCAATTATTTTATTTTATACTTTTTTGTCAGCACCAGACAGTTTTTCTTTTCTTTTTGTACATGTTGTATAGACAATTGTGCCTTTTGGAGTTTCTCGTTTAGAAACCTGTATATAATATCTTATAAATCTAGTAGTTACCTATTTGAAAGTTAAGTTCATATGGAAGTTAAAGAAGAATGGAAGAAATTTGTTTTATTTTTTAAATGTTTTCTTTTTAAAAAGTTTTATGTCTATCGTAAATTGATGGGAAAATTAATGTTGTACTGATATATAAACATTTCTATGGCTTTTGGGGGGCAGTGTTCTTGTGCACAAATTTTGTGGTCAAGTATTTATTATATTCCACCTGGTGCCCATTTTGAACTCCATAAGTCCATAGGTATGAGTAAAATGGTGGCTTTACATTTGCTGTATCTATATTATCGACAGTATCAGTAAAACCTTGTTTACAAGTGCAGAAATGCCTCTGAAGTCTTCTTTTTTTAAGTGCTGTAATTAGCTCTGATTTATCTTTTTCCTGCTTTAAACAACCCTGTGGAAAGGGTTATTCCTGGGGCTCTCCAAGACACTAGAAATATTCAGCAGTTCAAATTACTAATGGGGAGCTTGGAGAAGCCAGCAAATGACGTCACCAATCAGTTCCTTCACAAGGCTTTATTGACTATGACACTGTCCTTGTCTCAAGAGGCTTAGAGCAAAAGCTCTCATTACAGCCCTAGAATGACTCATTCAGTTGATAGTATTGCTGTTGCCTGCCGCTGCAGTCCACCAAGACTGTGACTCAATAACGCTACCTGCTGGATGGGTCGTGTTATTGCACGCAGAGGAGTGCAGGGCACATCATGCAGGAAGGTGGGGTGGGGGAGGATGTTGCTTAGTTACCCAGCCCACAGAAGAGCATGAGAGTGGGTGAGACTCTCTGGAAACAGCTCTGAACATTCAGTCCATCCAAACCTGATGAACTAAGCCAAAGTGAGAGCAGAACACTAAAACTCACTAGTGAACATCTAACTATTCTGCAATGGAAACCACATTCCTAGATTTGACCGTAATGTAGTTGTGTATGAATTGCAAACTTTCCACCTCGTTCTAAACTAATCCTCATTGGCAAATGTCGCTGCATGTTTGCATCAGTTCTAATATGTAGAGAGAAAAAAAAGTTGCATCTTTAGGACCTGTATGTACAGGTGAGGTTTAGCCTCGTCTATTAGTACGGTGTCAGAATATTTGAAAAATATCAATGCAGTCATGCCACCCTTCCCTGAGGAGAGCAACATTTAAAAACAGAACTGCATATTTCCGTAATTGTCCTTAATGCAGTATCCATATTCAGCAGATCTTAATAGATTGCTTTTATTGTTGTCCTAATTCTCTGTCTTAGATTCAACAAGCATGAACAGGCAACACATATGGAATCTTTGTGCTGTAATATTTAATACAGTTTTGAAGCGGGTGGAGTGTAGCCAATTGTGAACGTAAACTGGCCTGAGTTTTCATGAACTGGGTTTTCCAATGGGCAGGGACAGAGCTAGAGGCTAACGTTCCTAAACTGCTGTTAGTATTGCTTAATATACTTTAGTCTTCAATGATTCATACACACCGAATGATTCTAAATTACTCTCTGAATCTGAATCAATTACAGTAATAAACCAATCCACTAACAAGTTAAATTATACTAAAAAGCCTATTCTATCTTGTAGCAGTTTAATCTGTGAAAATTTACCCCACATTTAGTTCTCTGGTTAACTTCAATGAACTTTACTGGGCAACATGCACAAATATGTTAAACAGTTTTTTCATAGCCAAAATTTCAGTTATTTTATTAAAGTTTTAATCACTTTTCTAAATTTCTAACAGATGTTTTCAACTGGTAATAATTTTCAAACCTTTAGGGTTATCTTTACAGTATCACTCAACACTGATAACTGTCAGATTTTCAGAATCCTTCATCGCTGCCATCACATACTCAGACTTTAGCAGCACTTTTTCCTGATTTTCCTGATTTCCTGATTTTTCCAGATTTAAAATCATGGAATAATTAAATAGCTATGAACTTTTTGAGTTTTTGAAATCATCAAATTATTGCATAGTGTAGCTATGACAGGAAACAGAAAAATAAAATAGGCCTACACAATCCCAAATAGGAACTTAAACAGTTATATAATGATAAAAGTACTATTCTGTATCCTAAACTCCTGAAAAATTGATGTCTCATATTTTAGAGCAGTCAAAGCTTTTAAAGAAATGTGTGAAAATATTCAGATCTACCCCCCTTTGTAAGCATTAACATGTTCATTTGAAGTGAATCAAAACAGTTCATCCAAGTAGTCCTAAGACAAAACCCCATTTTTGGTTTTAGTACAAATTTGATTAAATGTTTTCCCACTCCAAATATTGACTAGTGTCATTTAATTACACTTTTTCTTAAAGAGTTATTGATTACAGGTACATTCATTGTGTTATTAAATCACGTGATTCCGTTCCATGCAATAAGCTACTCCCCAACACTGTGTACAGTAGAGAGATTGTGAAATACAATAAACACCACATTAATTACTCACAGTCTTTCAGAAGAGAAACCTCGCTTGTTGTCTCAGGTCTGAATTGTCTGTATTCGCGCGCCCTCTACTGCCCCGTATGAAAACTACTCAGTTGAGACACCTTACTTACCATTAAAAAAAAAAACTTGGCACCAATCGGCCGCCCGGCGTCTCCATCACACTGGAATCTCAGGAATACAAAGTTCTTATCTCGATCCACACGTTGCTTGTCGGTGACTATTAACAAACATCATTGTGTTCGCGCGAGCGAGCGAGCGGGCGGGAGGCGGAGAAGGCGCGTATATAAGCGCTCTTGTACAGGAGTGTGCTCTGGATTACAGAAAGATGCATGAGTGATTTGAGACGACTGAAGCTTAATAGTGCAAAACAGAACCTTTTTAGCAGTTTGCAAATTTTTTGGATTATCACAATTTTTTGCCGAACCCGGAATATAGCCTACTTAGATTAAATAAAATGGATTTGAGGATTATTTTCCCAGTGCTGTCCATGCTGTCATCTGGAATTTTTGACTTCGGTATGTACTTACTTTACCTTGTTTTTATAAGATTATTTAAGTGCTTTTTAAATAGTTTCTTAATTACTGTTAAAAGTTTTTAAAGTTACATTTAGTATTAAACTAAAAGTGTAATTAAGCAAAGAGTAATGTTTTATGAGCTTGCTTAAACAACCTATAAACACAAGCAAGAATATTCTTGTAGACTATATGATGAGCATCACTGTCATTTTTAATTGAGCGTGATAAATTCCAGCTTTTCCAGTCCATCAAACACAGTTTTGCAATTTAAGAGTGTTAAAATGACAGTGCGTGATTGTTGTGTGTTGCAAAACCTTATGACTTCAACATAAATTTATGATTATAGCTGCTCCAGCATCTTTGGGTCATGGCACAGCACAAGGCACATCAATCTCTGTGCGACACTCCAGGACCAAGAGGTGTTCCTGTGCAAGTTTTATGGATAAAGAGTGTGTCTACTTTTGCCACCTGGACATAATATGGGTCAACACACCAGAGTAAGTCACTTCATTTGATCACTTTAAATGAAAATAAATAAATCATTACTGAAGAATGGCATGACTAACATTGTTTTCTAATTATTTTTTCTTTCCCCCAGGCGAACCGTGTCCTACGGACTTGGAAATGCTCCACGTAAGAAGCGCTCAGTTACAGAACCTGTTGTGCCCAAGTCGCGCTGCAAATGTGCAGATAGCCAAGACAAAACATGCTCTTCATTCTGTCAGCCGAACAATGCGTAAGTACACACTAAAAAGCTCATAACATGAACGTCATCATAGTTTAAAGCCAGATTAGTTTACAGTTTAAAGCCAATTTTAATCTGAAGACAGATTTCAAGGTCACAAGACTTACTGGTTAAAAAATATTTGGGACACACTTGTTTTCCCGAGCACAAACTGCGTGTGGGAACCTCAGTATTGCTCTAAGGCATAATAGCTGTCACTGCATGACTTGACGAACTTGCAGAAACAGGTTTTAGTTCTATTTGAGGACTTTTATCAAGCTTGTTCAGGAATTGAATGCTCATGTCTCTCATGAACTTTCTTTTTTAGGCATAAAGCAGCGTCAGACAAGGCAACCCATGCCGCCCAGGGCCAAGATTGTGCCGAGAAGCAATGCAAACAGAAGCTGGCAGACAAACAGACAAAGATTAAACGGTAAGACAAACCGCATGCAATAAAAAAAATAAAAATAAAAAAAATAAATAAAAAAAAAAAATATATATATATATAGCATTAGATTCGCATTCTCATTTACATTTAAGAAATAATTGGGTGCTTTAATTACAAGACTCTGTAAGATTGATGTCTCTTGTGGCTGTGAGAAATTACCTGTCATCAACGATCATAGCAGATATGAGCACTTAAATAGCAAACAGCTTTTTAAGTCTGCAGTATAAAGTTGTTGGGTTTACTGCAAATAAGTGCCTTGAATGCAAATTTAGAGGCACTAGTGTTGTGTTTTTTTCATGTATACACACAAATACAACTAGCACTTGTCAGGTAAATATGGTCAGGGATTCTACTTGTGATATTAACCTAATTTGCTTTGTTTTTCTATAGAGTGAGAAAAAACACGAAACAGACTGGTGACATCCTCTCCAGGGAGAGGGCCATCAAGAGGACCCAACTTCTCCTGGAGAAGTGGCGAGTGAGGCAGCACCACAGGGCACGAGCGTGGACATCCAAAAACTAGCTCAGCTTTTGCCCTTTGATGATCCACCACAGGATTTACCTGAATAAAAGGCTCATCTCTGCTCATGCCAATGGGTGTCATCAGGTGTGTTGGAATACCTGCAGATGCAAGCGTTTTGGACTGTGGTGTTTGTCATGTGGTCTCCACCCTAGAGGAGAGTCAGCATCACTGTGGAGTTGTGGAGCTCAACAAGATGAAAAACTTAGAAAGACGTTGTTTAAAACAAACCAAACCTCAGTTTATAAAGATTAACCTCTACCAACTCTAAACATTTCTGAATTAGACCTTATGGTGCATGGGATAAGTAGTCGGACAAGCCAAATGGGACGTTTAAACTGATTGCATATAAAGACTATGCATTGAAGATACTTGTTGCACAGGAGGAATATGCTGTAACTAAATAAAACTGTGGAATCAGGGATTCCTGGAACATAAAGCAATGTATGATGCCCATCAGAGGACACTGAACATCCAGCCACTACAAGCCTTTTTAATGGATCTTGTTACTGGACTCATTCACTTTAATCACTGTAAAACAATGAAGCTCTGCCAATGTGTCAATGCATCAATGGAATTGCTATTTTTCACATTTATGTTAAATATTTATCTTCAGCCATATTGGCTAATAAGATTTTTCTCAATGGTATTTCTATGAAATGATAACATTAAATTGCCATTCATGTGGTAAACATTGTTAGGTAATAATAAATATTTTGCATTATGTAAACAACTTCAGTTACTTGTGAATTTTTCTTTATTATTTAACATGACACTTGAATGCATAATTGCATTTGTTCCAACATAAACATTTAATGGAACGGAATTACATTTATATATAGTTTACTATTACATTCATTATATATAGTAAAAGTAAGCAATCTCTGCTGATTTTAAAATTGTGCGTTCTGAGCAAATGTGACACATAAAAGACACACAGTAAACACTTTCAATATACTTTTTCTCACCAAGCATAAACAGGCCTTTTTTTTTTTAAACAAAGCAACAATCATGCATGAGCGGTACACAAAAAGAGCAGGTAACATTCAAAGCCATTTCAGGGATTAGTCAGTTGTGCATTCGTTTTAATGTGGTCTTAAAGCTTTAGAAAGACGCACTTCACTGAAAGCCTTACCACCTACAATAGAGTTTAACCAGGTGCAGAAAGAAAGCTTTCAATTAACACAGGTCAGATGGTTAATGGTGTGCTGAAATGGGCACATGAGAGATAAAAGATGAAGCAAATTTGATATAGCAAACTACTCTTCATCCATTAGACAATTATGACCCAAACCAATGAATGCCATCTTAAGAGGAAAGTGAATCATACCAAAACACAAATTTGGAAATTGTTCCCTAAATACATAAAAACTGCAAAAAGATCTTTACATTTCAAATGGTTTATGCTTTACTTTGAAACAATTCTCACTTATATAGGCTGAAAATCGTTTGTAAAATGTTAGCCCTAATTAAAAAAAACAAAACATCTATGGCAAAACTGGATGCAAAAATAAATAAATAAGTGAAACATAATTTCTATTGACAGCTTCATCCTTGAACCAAAAAAGTCTTTGTCTGACTTATATGCAATTAATTATATTGTTTGTTTTATATATATTAAACAAAATGTTTATTATATTCATAATGTTTTATAAAAGAATTAATAAGACTCCACCTGCATTCCTGCTTTACAAGAGCTTTAGAAAAGACACATAAGAAAGTACACCCTGCAGGGAGTTTTTAATAGATCCTTTTGATTGGTGAATTTTAGCCTGTCTTTGTCCATACGAGTAGAAGGGAAAAGAAAGAGAGCGAAAGAAATATTCTTGGATCAGCCTGTAAAAGTGGAGCACAAAGGCTATCTCTCCTCCTGAGCTATGCACTTTACGCATGCGGGTCTCGAGGGGCCGGGAAAACTGGCGTAAGTCATTATGGCTTGAATAGGGCTTGAGCACAAATAATAGCCCATTATGGCACAAGGAATCTCCTCGAACCGACAGGCATTAAGCAAACAATGGAAGATACTCAGGGAGGGGCGGACACGCCTCGGGCTTCTGACGTCTCCGCGTGCTGCCGGGGTCACCACCCTCAGTTACCTTCACACACACACATGAAAACAATGCATCCACCTTACACACACACTATGCAATATAAGAACACAAAACATTGACGCAAACATAAATTCCAGGGGCATCCCGGGACTGTGATTTTGAGGCTGATGACGGTTTCCCTTCACTCATCATCTCCGAACGAGGCAGTTGATTAATGGCCTCAGGGCTTGTTAAATAGGTGCAAATCAGTGTTAAAATGATCCAGGCAGCCTTTTACACTCATAAAAGTTCAAATTATTCTTTAGGTGGGCCAGAGATTGTCCCTGATAAATAAATGTGTGAGTGCAAATTCCAAAGGTGAGATGTCTCACTAATTTGTCTGCGGTCGGCCAGCCACCTGGTGGAGAGTGATGACACATTGGGTCAGTTGCAAAACTTTGTAGGCAGCATACGCACACTAACTTACAAAACTGTGCCCTGCTACACTCCTTGGGTCAAATTTTAAGGCAGCTCAACATAATATAGTGCAATAAACTAAACTTAACAAGGCAGAAAGGTGAAAAAAAATTACAGGTTTATTTAGTAATGAAAGAAAATCACAAGTCAAAATGTAATTATTTTACACAACTTTTATGGTTGCTAGAAGCCACACCATTAGCTTAGCAACAAGCTAACATCATCATCATCTTTGCGAGACAATATTAAATCAAAATCACCTTTATGCTCACCACAGCTGCATTTGTTCAATCAAAAATACAGTAAAAATGGTAATATTGTGAAATATGATTACAATTTAAATGAGTTGTTTTCTGTAGAAATACATTTCAAAATGTAATTTATTTCTGCGATGACAAAGCTGAATTTTCAGCAACTTTAATACTCCAGTTTTCATAGTCCCATCATTTTAATATGCTTATTTTGTGCACTTATTTGAGTGCTTTTCAATGATCAAAACATTTATTTTTCTTTTGTTATTGTCAATGATCAAAACAATTGTGCTGTTTCAGGTTTAATTATTATTCTTTATAAAAAATAAAAAATAAATCAATAGAAAGGTCAAAAGAACAGCATTAATTTGAATATATTAAATGGCCTCAAAATTTTCATTTTATGAGGTCATTTACAAGAATCAGCATAGGTTTCATTCAGCACACTGTCTTTAATTCCTCATCCAGCTTTCTCTGTGGTAAAAACACAACTCAGACACACACACACACACACACCCCTCTACGCCTCAAGTCATCTCCATCAGCGACAAAACAACCTGTGAAAGCTATTATGGAAGATCCCCAAAACATTCTCAGGATTCTTTTCTGACAGATAGCAATTAGCAAATATCTAATGAGCTCAGACGTACACGGTTTGCTAACTGTGCTTGTCTAACATTTGTCTAAAATGTAGCACTTTCCAGGCAACTATAAATGAGATATATCACAATCTAGATATTTGACTCTATACAGTCCACAGTGGTTTTCTCGGTCACAAGTTTAGACAAGCATTGACAGTACTTGTTAGTAAACAATATTGTCTATAATAGGATCTTGCAAAATTCTAAAAGTATAATACTGAGAGATAAAGAGGCCGACTCCTTGTACAAAATGTGACATCACACATATCAAAGAAAAATCATAATCTTGTTTATTATACAAATAACTAAATAGTAAAGTTGCCTTTTTGAAGTACATATTTCTATTACAAGCTTCTAGCATTCTAATTTAACATGCTTCTAATTCACTTACATTATATTCTTAACAGAGGTAAAAATCATTCAGTGCCAAGCAGACTTGATATAACATGAATAACAACTGTTATTTTGAGATCAGATCCCATCTTACAGAGTCTGTTGACAGTGCCAGATAGGAGAACATCATGTGTTTGTACCCAGAAGCAGAAATTGAAAGTTACACTGGCTATTTTACCAGAATAAAACAATGTATGTTTCATATTTCACTTGCAGATGGTGAAAAACAAGTATAAACATACAGCTTTCAGTTCACAAAAACTGGCATTAATTTAAATAGGACAGTAAAGGTATCCTTAATTTTACTAATATAAAAAAAAAACTATTGTTTTTTATAGTCATGTTCACTGTGTATTTACGGTACTATACAGCAATTACAATAACCAGGTAATAACCAGGAACTAAGCTAATACATGCACCTCATATTGCCAGTACTTTTCTAGGTGAAGTAAGTACACTTGAAGTACATATACTTTAAAATATAGGGTAAACCATAATTCTTTAGGGCCAAGTCAGCAGATTAAAAAGATTTCTGAAGAAAAACAGGCACAAACCTGCTATTTTCAATTCACAAAACTGGAAGAAACCTAAAGACAAGTATTTCAACTTCTTTACTAAAAACATCTTGTAACCGAATACGTCACACGAGTGTTTTCGAGTAACATTCTGCAATACAAAAAGGGTGCGTGCGAATGGGCTGCGGTCATGAACTCATCTAGTCTTTCATATAATACTGTATTCCCTTGCACTTGACATTTAAACACCCAAAAGATGAAACGCCATATATAGATGCTGCAGGCAAAACCCACATGCTAATGACATACTGAAAATAGAAAAGTGCTCCGAGTGCATTCCAGCATGCTGCATCATCAAAGCATCATCAAAGCATCCTGGCACAAAACACAAAGGCCTCTGGGTACTCTAGGGTCCCCTGCCGCCACATGCCAGACAACACCTTTTACCTTTTTTCCAGGTGAGTAGAAATGTCTCCTTTGGCTGAACCAACTCTGTTTAGGTACCTCTGTTTAGAACCCTGTCTTCCATTAGAAGGATACCATTTAGGATTTTGAATACAAGTGTATTTGACCTTTGACCTTACATCTAGGTCTAATACCTATGTTTGTTGATATGTTTAAATACAAATGATGTATACAAGTCATGTAGGTGCTGCAAGTTTAATATAATTCTCCTTATTTACAATTTAAAGACAGGCGAAGACAGGTGAAGCTCTGTTGGAAAAAGATCCAAACAATTCTTCCCTGGAATGCCACAAGTTTATCTGACAGCACTAATGTGGTTCTGTTAAGCTGAAGATACACATTCTTGCATGGATTTTTTTTTTTTTTTTCCATCTCACTCTCATGTACTGTAACCGAAGCCTACTTGACATCGCATACCACACTAATAGACTGAACAAAAACAAATAAGATAGGAAACACTATCCTGGGGGAGGGGTTCCTCCTCAATGCTGAAATTCACTGACCATTATTTTCAACAAAATTGCGCTGAATACTCTATATCAAGCAATTAGACATCTTCACATCATTGTTTTGGTCAGGCACTTTTAAGAAATATCTCATAAGGACATTTTCCTCAAGGTGGCTGAGTATTCATGTGAACGTGCCCCTAATATGAGTAATGAAAGGTTCATATTTTGGATTTGGGAGTTGCCAATAACACGTTGACATGCATGCAAGGTCAAAAAACACTTTCATTGTCTTATAATATGCATTCATTTTTGCCTCTTTTGCATGATGCTAATCTGCAGTGATTGATTCTATTGGTCTCATTTTCATTTTATCATTTATCTAGCATAAAGTAATTTACTCAAGTGCAAATTGACATGTATTTGATTTCCACGAAAATAGTAGCACAGATATTTTCAACATCGATACTTTTTTTTTTTTTTTTAAGCATTTTAGAGTGATTTCTGAAGGATCACGTGACACTGAAGAGTAGGAATAAATAACATTTTAAAATATATTGATTCACTGTTATTTTAAATCACACATTTATACAGTTACCCTTTCAGTCGAATCACTTCGACGTTACATATGGGAACTCGCCAGAGAGACCGATTTGCCTTTGAGCTT
>JAUCMU010000039.1:17086183-17105391 GCA_032275025.1 Enteromius treurensis | reverse complement strand
TATATTGTGTTCTGTTATACAATAAATCACCTGAATTCATTATAACCCTCTTGTCTGTGTATTCCCTGAGCGTGACAAGCTGGAGCACAGACTGAAGACAGAGACAACACACAGACGAACCACAACACACTCCACTCTTAGGAGACACAAGGGATACTCAGGGGATTCCAAGAAGCCTGGAAAGGATACACAGAACTGAGGAGGAACACAGGGAAATCTCACAAGGTCAGGAGTAAGGTAAGTAATCATCAATAGAGCTTCGTCTTATCAGAGAATTAGTCCGCTAGCTTGAAACGAGCCTGGACACTGACTGTGGCGTGGTGTGTTCCGTAATGAAGTGCTGATTGAATCCAGATGGAGGTGACAGGTGATCGTGTTAATACTCTGGTGACTGTGTGCGTTATGATTGGGTGATGGTGGGGCCTGGCGTGTCTGTGACATCGCTTTCTCTAGGCTTTTTGTCAGTCAGTGTCTGTGTTTGTGTCTGTATGTGTTGTTTGAGGAAGCATGCTGGCAGTGTCTGCACTAACATCCTGTCGTCTGCCGTCTACAGTTGTTTGCGTTTATGCCACAATTGTTTAAGGGCCTTTTCAATGTGATCACCATCATAATGTTCGTCAAAGGAATTTCTACAATGCAGTACAGTAGTTTATAGGAGGGGTAACTGTTCATGGCATCTTACACTACTGGAATTCCTGGCCATAAATTAAGAACCTTAATGCATTTTGTCAAGTGCCAGGAATCTATGATGCCATTTAAAGCTAAAAAATTAAATAAATACACAGTAGCACATTTTAAATTCACTACCAGATATAAAATTAGATGTTTTATATATATTTTTGAACAATAACTGTACAATTAATATATAGTCTGTAATTAAAATCGTGTTATTATTTGTTTTCCTACCTTATAAACATTCACAATTTGCATATGTACAGAGGACGACCAGATTTAAATAGTAATAAAAGATGTTCTGACAAATTAGGTAGGCATGCACACAAAATAAATGATGATTGCAATGCAATTGCTTTCCTTGCATGCATGGGTAAACACCAACAGCATTGCAAAGCAATGACATGTGATGCAATGCAAAGAAATGTGATGCAATGAAATCAAATCAAAAGAAATGCAATGCAATAAAATTAAATGCAATTAAATGATGGTGTTTTATTTATAACTCATCTCTGTTCCACATATTTTTCTGCCAGAAGCACTTTACAGATTAAACTGGAATGCAGTGCTAAACTAACAGGGCCGAAAGGTCCCGCCTGGACACAGCAGTACGAGCACATTTATCGTCCCTTCCACTGCTGTTTGCTCAAGTGACAACTGCATCCTGTCTGAAAAGTGTCGCTCTCGTTTTCAGACCTCTGCATCCGAAGCAGACTGCAGTCTGGCTCGTATCGCACTCTTATCTCCTTCTCAAACATACCAAACACTGGCTGAATTTCAGACATCTTCATGCTACAGGACAGTATACAATTTCCCTTTTAGAGGAAGAGTGCATTGGATACCGCAAGTTATAACTGAAGTTGAAATGAGATAACTTGCATTCTCTGATAGACTGTTTATGCATTTAAAGAGACAGTTCACCAAAAAATCATTATTTACTCACCCTCTTTCTTTGTTTTTCTCAGGAAAATTTTAAATCGTATTCTTAAAATTTTCCTGTTGCATTTCACAGAAAGAATTGTTCTGGAACAACAAGAATGTAAGTATATGATAACAGAATTTTCACTATTCTTTGCTATCTTGCACATTATTGAGATAACGATGGATTGCATTGAATGAGAGATGAAAAGATAGATGCATGAAATGCTGCCCTCATCATCTCAGTTTATCTTGGCGCTTTGTTTGTTATTTTAGCCTCGATGTTTCATGTCAGAATTCTTGTGTCCTTTTGTCATGAGCAGAGATTCTACAAGAATCAAAACAAACAGCTTTCAGAGGCTCTTTTGAGGAGCAGGGATGTGTTCTGGTGAGCGATGGACCCTGGGCTGCAGAAGGACCGTCTCATTAGAGGTGACTATAGCGGGTGGCTGCTGTTGTTAGTTCAGGGTCAGCTCATCTATTCACACCAGTTTCTGAGTACACAAACATGTCCAGAGCTCTCACACATGAAGATTCAATAAAACACACTCTCACACACACACACACACACACTGCTCCAAGTATCACATTTGATTAAAAAAAACATCACAATTAAGATAAAGATAAAAGAAAATATAAAATGTTTCTTAAAAGGATCACAGTTTCCACAAAAGTATTAGCACAGAGATATACTACACAGATTCAAGTCAACATGAAAAACGATTTCTGGTCTCATACACAATTTATTAGTGTATGTCATTCTCTCATTTTACAACTCATCATTAGAATCATTAGCCAGGAGTCATTTACTGTACATATAGGTATCAAAAACAGCCTACTACTGTAAAAAAGGCAATGAAAAAAAATTAAATAATTATGACTGTTTATTCATTTGTTTATTTTTGCAAGACTAGGTGTGACATTTAAATGTAGGCGTGGTCATCAAATTTGGACAAATTTATGTTTACACATGAAGTGGGAAAAAATAAAATGCTGAAAATGTTAAAGCCTTGTAATTTTTTACTGAGCATTTGGCATGAAAAAAAAATGCATAGAGAATAAAATAAAATTGCCCAAATAAAATACAAATTCTATAAATAATAGTGTCTCTTTTTTATATGTTTTGGGTGTTTAGAATGATGAAATAGAGGCAAAACAAAACAAACAATAAAATAAAATAAAAATGCAAAAATTAAGCAGCTTAATCTATGTTGGACATTTAGAAGAATTAAATTAAATGTTAAAACATCTTGTTTGAATATGGTTATGCAGAATAAGGCATTAATATGAGGTTAATAAGTATTTATAAACTGCCAATATGCTAGTAATATGCATGTTAATTAGCAGCTAGTTAATACTGAGAACTGATCCTTAAAATAGAGTGCTAGCTTTAAAGGGACTGAATTCACAGACACAGTTTCTCCAAGAGACAGTCTGTCAGCACACTGCTACTCCGCTAATCACCGCTACACCCATCAAAGCCACATTCACCATCTTCAGTAATATATTTGAACATAATTACTGTCATCGGGTGGGATTTGAAGTTCAACAAAAGCTGGTGAAAAATCCTTCACCAGCTTTGATTGAGTTTATGATGAGGCCAAAGGTCGGCAGGGTGATGAGCCAAAAGAAAAAAGAAAAAAATAACTTGACTGAACAAAGCTTTCCATCTTCCCTTGACCATGTCTGTGCCGTTTTCACCCCGGCTTCCCTGAAGAGCAATGAACCAGAAAAATGTATGTTACTCTGAGAGGAAAAGAAAGACTAAACAACAAAGACAAAGGGTGCGGCGAGAGAGAGGGTCCTTTCAGTGAGAGGCTAAAGGTGATAAGTTACTCTCAGGAGGCGCCGTGGTTTAAAGAAGATCCGCTGGTGGGCCTTGGCTCACTCCATGCGCTGAATGGACTATAGACGGCCATTATACTTCAGTCAAAACCTCAGGATTGAGTTACAGCTGTGCTTCAAAGGCCTTCAGCTCTATACCTGCCGTTCCACTTCACCTGCCCAGTGTCCTTCACTTCCTACCTCTCGCCTCTCTTTCTTTCCATTTCATTAAGCATTAGCGGCATGTTTCCTTTAGAAATTATTGCGAGAAAAAAAGCTTTTGTGCAAGTTCTTGTCTGAAATGATATGCAAATAATGTGTGTGAAGTTGAATTAGAATTGGAATAACAGGACAAAAAAAGTTGACATCAAATATTATTTTAATATTATTACAATGCAAAATAATTGTTACACTTTCAGTCGAATCACTTCGACGTTACATATGGGAACTCGCCAGAGAGACTAATTGCCTTTGAGCTTCAAATAAAAGGCCAATGAATATTGACGTGCACTTGATTGCTTTCAGGTGCAACTCATCACTACGTGAGTATAAGAGGGCATGAATGCAGTGCACTTGCAGCTTTTCGCTTCGGAGCCTTTACCATAGGTTCTCTTCGAGCCACATGCGTCAGTGGATTTAAAATACCTCACAACGAAAACAGCGCTCCTGACTGCTTTGGCCTCCATCAAGAAGGTAGGGGACCTACAAGCCAACAAGCATGATTCTCAGACGGCGAAGAGGCCCACCTGGGCTCACCAGTCACAGTCTTTGTGAAGCATTAAGTGACTGGAGACCTGGATCACAGACCGGGTCTGGCGGATCTGGCCATGATGGTTCCGGATCACAGACTGGGTCTGGCCACCATAAGTCAGGGTCACAGGCCTCAGATAGCTCGACAGGCTGGGAAACCGGGACTGACTGGACTTGACACGGCTCCTCGCACCCTGATTCGGGAGTAGGACCCATAACATTCGGATTATGTACTGCGAGGACCTCCTGCAGCTCAACTGGCTGCAAAACCGGAACAGACTGGACTCGACACGGCCCCTCGTAACATGATACAGGATTGGGACCCGTTACTGATTGACTAGACACCGTAAGGGCCTTCTGCAGCTTCTCAGGCTGCGTAACCAGGACAGACTGAGTAACACAAGACCCCTCGTATCGTGCCACAGGCTGGAACCCGTTAGTAAGTGATTAGGAACCGTTAGGGCCTTCAACAGCTCGTCAGGCTGTGTGATTGAGACAGGCTGAGCTTCATACAGCACTCCTGGCTGTATAATTGGGACCGGCAGAGCCTGAAACAGCCTCACTGGCTGTAAAACCGGGACCAACAGAGCTTTAAATGGCTTGCCACACTGTGAAACGGGGCTGGGACCTGTTATTTGTGGGTTAGAGACAGGGTTTGTTGAAAGCAGCTCTCCAGGCTGCACAAATGGAACCGACTGAATAGCATACTGCACTCCTGATTTGAATGCTTTGGGCACAAATGAGTGCAGAGTGGATGTGAAACAGCAGGGGTTTTAGATGGTGCTGGCGCCCTTGCTGGTGGCTCTGGTACCGCAGACTCGGCCGCCATCTTGTGCCGCATCTCGCGATCGGCCTCCATGTTGCGCGGCTTCCCGCGATCGGCGTCCATCTTGGATGCAAGCTCGAAGTTTCCTTAAATTTTCCTTGCTGTGTCTGGTGAAGAGGCCGCTGGGAGTGAATTCGGCAGTGTAGGAGCTTTGCGCGGCAGTCCGGGCCATGAAAGCAAAACCGAAACCAACGCCTCTCGTGGTTCGATGGACTCTCGTGGTGATGAACGCGGGGGCGGACCCCGCCGGATAGCCATGCGAGTGCTGAGCCACGGGTTAGAGTTGGTGCTCGCGACACGGCGATCAATCTGTCCCAAGCCGCGTGCATGATCGTCCCTCTCCATCTCCCCAGCGGTAAAAGAGGAACCGCAGATAGAAAGCACACTGTCTATGAGCTGTTCGAGTGACAAGCTCGGATCCTCATAATGCACTCGGTTGAGCACATTAAAATCCAAGCCACACATAAAACAGTCTTTAATAACGTCCTCCTCTGCGTTAAATCCTGCCTATGAGGCTCTGAACAGTCTCGGTGTGAGCCCCGCTTAAACCCGCTGCTGAACTCTCATTGACGGACCATTCTGTCATGAATGAGGACGTGAAGCGTGCAAGTTCAAATGCAAAATGGGTTTATTGGGCTCTGGGTCAGGCAGACAAAGTCAACCACCGGCAATCAGAATCAGTAGAGGCATAGACAAAAGAGTAAATGATAATCCAGGCAAGAGTCAAACGTACCAGTAAACAGAGTCCTAGGCACAAGACGAAAACGTAGAACCAAGGCAAGCAGAGGTCGGCAACGATAAATCCAGACTAAGATGACAGGGTACAAGAACACGAATGAACACACTGGATTGACGGTTTACACTGAGACAATGATCCGTGACAATAACAAACACTGAGCGGCTTTTATGCTAGAGGATATCCGTGAGGAAACGAGAAGGGCAGTGACAACAGTTTCAACATAAAAGTCCCACAGTGACAAACAGAGAAAAACACAAAAAGGAGTCCTAGAGCTGGAGTGCCATATTCAGTTTCTAGCTGGCAGCTCCAGTTGGGCGTGACAGTGACCCTCATTCAAATGAAATACCAAATAAACATGACATGTAATATGCAACCCTAATAAACTTAAATGATAAGAAAAAATTAAGCAGAGGCACAGTTATTCCAAAGAAGAAACATCAAATTCAGACAAAATTTTAAATGCAATGCAGTGAATTCTGGGAATTTTCCCCTGTAAATTTTACAGGAATTTACCATTTTCACAAAGTAAAAAATTTTTTTTTGCTGTATTATAAAACCTCTGTATTAAAAATGCTATTTTTTTATTCAAATTTGAATGTGTGAACTCTGTGTGGCATGAGATAAAAACAATTTATGTTTTAATTAATTTATTGCTATAGATAGTCATAACATGGTGGCTCGCATTCAACATTTCCAAAACACTGACTCACTTGTTTTGCTACTGAAGGCTTTTGCAGTTTCAATTTCAGCACCAAGTTTCCTCACAGACATTAATTCAGCTTTTATAAGCACTGCGGTATTCTTAGCCTCCTCCGGAGAGCAAATATTTTCAGGCGTGTATCTACTGTACAATGAATATATGAGTCTCGCATATTCAGTTTCTTTCTTTTCACAAAGGTGTGGCTTTATTGAATTCACCTGCCGTTTCACAGAACAGCATCTGTGGGCATGCGTTGCCAACCACTGTGTTGACACCCTCTGTTTGTAGATACCATAGAAAACTTTCGCTGCCGACTGCAATAATTGCATACCTGATGAATCATGCGTATTATCAGTGGAGTGCTTACTGTAAACGGCCTAGATTGTGATCTTATTCAGAAGTGTTTACTACTAAACCTTCATACATTCTTTAGCACCAAGTATAGCAATTGTTTATTCTTGCAGAAAAGCACTATATAACATTGCAATCTATGATGCTCATAGGCTGGATAATAAGTGTTGATGTCCTCGTGGTTGAAAACAACCTTATCTGCATTTTCCAACTGAATGCAATGCTGGTTTATCTCTGTCTGTTACGATGCTGGACTATCTGCGGTGTGTTTTTTCCTTAACTTAGGATTACACCTACGCAGAAACAACCAGACACCTAGTGCTCACTTCCAGGGAATTAATGCATGCTTGGGTAAATACAAAATCGTTTTCCTCATATCAGGGGTGGAGTAATATTTAATAGTTATTTTCAGTTTAAGGAAATAATTCAGCCAAAACTGAAAATTGACTGAATATTTTTTGACCCCAGTCCATCCAAGATGTAGATGAGTTGGTTTCTGACTTTAAAACAGATTTGAAGAAATATTCAATCAATAATGTTCTATCAAAAATATTGCTTTCTCCAGTTGATGTGCTAGGAACAGATGTTTAAATTTAAAATACTTTAATGATGAATTTAATTCTTACAAACATGCATCTTTTCATTTCATAATATGTTAATTTATAGTCTGGAGTTGCTAGGATTGTTTGTGATTTATTGTGGTGTTTTTATCAGCTGTTTGGACTCTGATTCTGACAGCACCCATTCACTGCAATGGGTCTATTGATGAGCAAGTAATGAAGAGCTAAATTTCTCCAAATCTGTTCTGAGGGGAAAAAAACCACAACCACAACAACAAAAAAAAACTATCTTTCTACGATGCCCTTATCTGAGAGTGATTTTTTTTGTTTTTAATGAACTGTTACTTTAAATTGTCAATATAAAACACTGATCACAACCAGTTTTACTTAATAATTCCAAAGCATATGACACTAATGACTGGAGTGATGAAAACTGTCAAAATTTCAGCTTTGCAATGAAAGGAATAAATTTGAACACCAACTGAGACAAAAAAACAGTTATTTTAAATTGCTGTGGTATTCCACAATATTACTAATATATGCAGCTTTGGTGAAAAAGAGACTTATTAAGTTTTGAATTGTAGTGTAAATGTTCAAATCCATGTATTTTCATAAAAGGAAAAAAGAGGCAAGTGTTTAGTGTGTATCAGATGTCATATTAGTATAAGGCTCTCACGAGAGAGTATTAAGACACAGTCTGTTATGTCACTCTTCAAACCCCAAAGGACTCATGTGCTGTAAATGCCAATAAACTGCTCTTTTTGCTGGTATGGAACAGCTCTGGTTCTGAGCGAGGGCCTCAAGCTTCATCTCACGCTAAGTAGGCTCCCGTGACACACTCAGAGCACGCTAACACATATCAGGGAGGAACCCCAAACACGCTTAACTGCTCACACACACAAACACACACACACACACACACTGACAGGCGGTTCTTTAGTCTGCTAATCCGCAGACTGATGGGAGGATGAGAGAGCGACACGGCAGGCGTCTAGGACCTCCGGACTCTGAGCTAATGTCACTCTGCTTGACCGACCCCCACCAACCTCTAATAAAGCACTGCAGAGATGGGACACATGGGTCTGCACAGAAAACTTCTCACTGAACCAAATCAGATTTGATAAAGAAATGTTTTTTTTATGAGTTTTCTGTGGATATAACTGATATGTGAGATGTAAGCACAAACTAAAGTTAACTTTTACATGTTAAAAAAGTGTGTGTAGAAAGTGACATTTATCCAAATTCAACTTTTGGGGTTGAGGCTATGAAGTTAAAACTGTAATGTTATTACAATTTGAAATTTGAAACAATTTAAAAAAGTAATTTATTCCTCTAATTCTAAGCTGTATATTTAGCATCATTACTCCAGTCTTCAGTCTCACGTGATCTTTCAGAAATCATGCTAAATTATTCTAATCTGTTTTTACATTACAAATTAAAACATTACAAATTACAGACCCCGGACTTTTGAATAGTAGTGCAGCTTCAGAGTTTGTAAAGTCTTACTGGATTAACACTTTTATGAGTTTTGGAACACATTGTACTCAAATAAATATTAACCTTCCTAACCCTTATTATTAACTACCTATAAACTCATATCATTCAGATAAGCAGTTGTTTTCAAGTCTTATTCCTAAACCTTAAAAGGTGGTTTATTGGAGTATGGTTCCTGAAGCAGCATTTGTCCTACTTTTTAATACAACATCCACCTTTATAAGTCAGCATTTTATTACTGTTTAAAACAGCCTATTAGGAGTGCCAGGACTGCAGCTGGGAGAACTAAAAACACTGTCACAGAACCAATGCTGTCAGTAATTAATAATCACGACCTCACAGGTATTTCACACGTCTATAGTTTAAGGGCATGAAAAAGCTTTTGGTGATTGACGTCAATGGCAATACATTTAAAAATGTTTTACTCTGCTAAGTGTGCGGTGTGACATTAAGACATAATGACGAATGACTCTTCTTTAATTAGGAATGTAAAGTTCTGAGTTTGGAATATATAGAGCAAAGATGGATGAAGATAGAGCGATGAGACAGTCTCAGCATGAGTAATGAGAGGTGATGACAGAATAGACACAACATCTTAAATAGAAAGGTTCCTCAGTGCTCCTGGAAACACTTTAGTTTCAGCAATTACCCCTCTTCTTTCAAAAAGATGTTGACACTCTCAGAAATAAAGATACAAATGCTGGGGCAGTACCTTTTCTAAATGTGCATGTTTGTACATCTTGGTACAAAAGTGTCCCTTTTAAAAAAGGTACCACCCCAGTGACAGCTTTTGTATCTTTATTTCTGAGAGTGTGTTACCCTGAATTAACATATAAAATAAATAAATGTTAAAAATAATACTTTTTGTTACACAAATACTTGGTGGTAAAGGTGAATTAAACTAAGTTTTGTTTTTACATAGTATCTCCTATTTACTTTTATCTTTATTTATCATATGGCATTTTATGGTAATAAACATACTGCATTACAGTAATATGAATCTGAAGAGAATAATAATTACAATAAAACTCAAAAGTTAAGGTAAACACTACAGGGGCCAATTCTTATTATAAACTAGGTAATTTGCTGTTTATCCTAAAGAACATATTCAGCATGATCATGTTCTGCATTCCTAATCCTACCCATATCTAAACTTAATACTAAACAGCAAATTAGGAGTTTTTGTGTAATGTGTAAATTAATGGTTTGATAATAGCGAGAATTGTAAGTGTGACCAAGTTAAGCATGGAATAGAAAGAATTTGGGGGGAAAGAAATGGCCTATGTGTGTACAAAGTGAAGAATGCCTCAAACGCACGCTAATTTCAAACTGTGTGGAAAATAAGACAGTGCAGAGCCCGCAGGGAGCGTTACAAGTACAGTCTGGGTGCCGAGGGGCACCTGCAAAGAATTTTCAGGCGAGAAACATTCCATTCATGCACAGTGACCTCACAGTTCACACAGGAACATTCCAGGGGCGCTGAGGTGGAGAATCACAGCACATTCCTAAAACACATGTGAAGCTTCTGATATCATACGGCTGCAGAGCAGTGTGCAAATATCTAATACCATTTTGTGGGTTGTAGAGCAAATAGATTGTAGTTGGGAAAATATTGGTGCAAGGTAAAGCAGCAAACTACAGAGAGTCAATGAGTTCACAAAGCAAACTTTGTCCAGAACCCTGATGCATTATGGTATTGTAAATTTTGCATTATTTTGCATGGTAAATAAATAAATAATTGTTTGTGAAAAACATTTAATGTTTTATGCTCAGTTAAATAATGCTGATTTAATTATATATATATATATATATATATATATATATTTTATTTTTATATTTTTAAGTTTATTAGGGGCTCTCCGATAAATCAAACAAAAGCTTAATGTTTTAATATTTGAAAATGAAGAATTTGAGACAGTCACATTTCTATATTTCTCAACACCATATTTCTGCAAAAAACAATCTTACTCTTAAAAACTCACTCTGTGCTATTATTTGTTGATCTTAAATCCATGCTGATTTAAATCAAATTATGTAATATGTTACTTTTACAGTAAAAAAATATACAGTCTTATAATGTATTTTAAAATAAAATATAAAATTACGACATTACAGACACTCAAATGGGCTTTCTATTTTTAAAACAAAAACATGAGTAGATCCTCTCATTACACATCTTGTTCTGTTCTGGAGTAACAGATAGCGTCCATCACTCAAAGCACACATGTCTGGTGTTTGTGTATACTTCTTTGAGGAATCTGGGATGTATGAAGGATCACAGAGGATATTTGGGCGAGGAGAGTAATGTGATATTTATAGATTGAGATGTGTTGGCTGACCGCAGGGGGTCTCAATGCCCTGACAGGAAGAGCCACGCTGGAGAGCCACCACCTGGAAGTACTTCTCAGAGGTCATAGGTCAAATCTATTGAACATGAGTGACAACATCTACACATAAACATACTGACATCAGTCCGTGGATTAGAGAGACACTGAGATTTAGCCTCAGGCCTGTTGTTTAGATAACCTGCCAAAATGAACTCAAAGATGTCTTCCAAGCAAAAATGAAAGTTACGTCGTCATTCACTCGCTCTCATGTCGTGTTAGACATGTTTGCCTTTATTTCTTCTGCGGCACACAGAAAGTTCATGCTGCTTTTTCCATATAACAAAAGCAGATGAAGAAGGATGCTGTTTAAGCCGCATTTGAATACAGAACTTACTCCAATCATCTTACCAAATATAAAATAAGTGCTTATAAACAAGCTTTAAGAGCTCCCTGATAAATAAAATAAAAACTGTGTGGATGGTTTCAATTTTTGTTCATTTTTTTTATTAATTCATTAACTTCCTCAATAATTTTGGCCAAATTGTAAAAATAACAAATAAACTAAGCTCAAACAAAAAAAACGTAAAAATCAACTTAAAAATAATGAATTTTCAGTTTAGTTTAGTCAACTCAAATATCCAAGCTATCACTTAAGAGTGTAATTTTATTTGTAAAAAAAATAAATAAATAAACAAGCAAACAAACAAATAAACATCTTAAGGCAGCACAAACACAAGTAAGTATTTTATTATATTTTTTCGCTCTATTTTGTACAGTTGCAAACAGTAATCATTAGTTTTTTGTTCATTTAACTAAACTAAACTAAACTAAACTAAACTAAACTAAAATAAAATAAAATAAAATAAAACAAAACAAAACAAAACAAAACAAAACAAAACAAAACAAAATAAAATAAAATAAAAAAATTGTATTACTACTTCTTCTTTTTTTCAATCACAGTTCCCAAACACCCTATTAAATCTATTACATCTATTAAATGTAATAACTAACACATCTATTAAATTATGGCAAAATGTCAATTGTAAATTAACCATTAAATAATTTGTTATTGGAGGGAGTGAAGTCATATGTCACAAAACCCACAATACATGCTGAAGACAAATGAGTTCACAATGAATTCACAATCACTCACTAATGAAAAACTCAAATGAGCCACATTTCCTTCTGGTGTCCTTGAAACTATTGCAGTTGCTTCAACAAATGGAGTCCCTCACACAATGATAGGAAACATTAAAATGCATTAATATCAGGCCGTGCATCTCCCGCAACAATAAGACTTGATAAGGAGCCAGAAATAAGAAAGGTCTGGTAACATGTCAGTGGCCGATGTTCAATAATAGGGGCTGTGTTCAACTGACCAGGTCATATGAGAAGAAGTTTTTATTTTTTTATTTTTATATCAGTTACTGAAACTAGTTCTGTTTTGTTTGTTTATTGAACAAAAAGTGAACGTCTCAGGGTTATGCATATAACCCATGTTCCTTGAAGGAAAGAGACACTGCGTCGAGACGCATTTGGGAACGCCTTCCAGCGTGACCGCTCTGAATCTGCTGTGAAATCTGTCATGATTAAAGTCAGGTGCGGCACCCTCAGGTGACATCACTGACTGGGTGCTTAAGAGCACCTGCGGTAAATCAGACTGTGGCCTTCATTCATTCAGCGCACTCTCTGTGAGTCTGTCGCAGCGATTTTCTGGTTAAACGAACTCAGCGATTGGAAACATCCGCGCTGGTGGAGAAAAGTTATGCGGTGGCTGGCCAGGCGGGAGGATGCCTTCACACACTCACGGTGCTGCAGGCGTATCAGGCAGACCTCTTGAGGGAGCTATCCGAAAGAGAACATATTGACGCTGAAGATATCCTTGAGCTGGGAAAAACAGCCGATTTGTCACTCCGAGCCACTAAAGAGACCGCTAGAGCCCTGGGGCGCTCTATGTCAGCAATGGTAGCGGCTGAGAGACACCTGTGGCTAACTTTGACTGAGGTTAAACCCCAGGATAGAGTTTGTCTGATGGATGCCCCTCTGTCGCCATCAGGACTGTTCGGTGGGATGGTCGATGTGGTGGTGGAGCGCCACCAGGAGGCGAAGAGGCAGTTGGCCGCGCTGCATTCATTTCTCCCTCGCCGCTCATCAGCGCAGGGAGTGGAGGGGAGCAAACAGTGGCTTTATCAGACTTCTTCTTCGGCTTACAGAGGAAGTCAGAGGCAGAGCGTGGCTTCTCGAGCACCCCTGCGAGACCGGGGTACGGGAGGCAGACGCTACTTTACATCCACAGCGTCAGCTAAACCCAAAAAAGATTTAAGGGAATTTCTGACGGCCAAGAAGTCCCAGGACGCAAAAAGATCCTGATCTGGGCCAGGTAGCACGTCCACCTTTAGGCCACCAGGAGGTGCTGCGGTTGCATCGAGGCACACCCACAGCTCCTCTCCACCTTTTTCATTGCACTCTTCAGCCTGCTCTGGCTTGCATCCCAGACTGGCTGGAGTGTGCACTTCCCCCAAGGGGGTTGTCTCAGCGAACAGACTCGCTTCCTAAGGGAGCAAAGGGACCAGTCATCGCACTGTCAACTGGACTGGTTCCCTTTGTAAATTATCATACGGCCTGGGCGTGCCTACCAAACATTTCAAAATGGATTCTCAACATCATATCAGAGGGCTATCGCATTCAGTTCAAACAACGACCACCAGGGGGCAGTGGAATGATACCCACCGTGGTGGGTCCTGTTCAAGCTCCTGTGTTACAACAGGAAATAGCTTCCCTTTTGAGGAAAGTGTCACGTTGGTGTCCAGGAAAAGCACGAAGAGAGTCCTTGTAGCAATTAAACATTTCTTTAATAATAAAGACACATTGAGAATCAACTAACACACCTATACTCTGACGATCACAGACAACAACATAAAAAGGGAACCGACTTATAAAGGCAGACAATCACAGTAAATGAACTGAACACACCTGACAGAAATAACTAATTAACATAACTAGGTCATGGGGAGAACACAAAGAGCACATGGGGAGAAACGACATCAAAACATACACACATGTTACAGTTCGCCCCCTCCCGAAAAAGGCGCAAACTTGCGCCGTATGAAAAAACAGCAGAGGGAGGGCAGGGGCTCTGGAGGAGGACTTGAAGAGGGAGAGGGAGCAGAAAGGAGAAAAACCAAAAACAAACAAAATATGATAGTCCAGGGTGGAGTGGATGGGGGAAGGAGCCATGGAGGAGTCCGGAGAGCGTGGAGGCAGAGAGTGATGCAGAGGCCGAAGAAGCAAAAGACCCAGGGCGGAGTCGATGGAGGGAGGAGCCATGGCGGAGGAAGAGCTGACGACTCCATGGGGCGGACCGACGGAGATGCCTCTGATGGTGAGAGAGCCCAGGATGGAGTCGCACAGACAGAGAGCTGGGGTGACATCACAGATCCGGAGGTCCGATGCGGAGCTGCAGGCGACCGAGGCAGAGGCAGGGACCCGGAGGAGCGCTGTGGAGCCGGAGGGACTGAGGATGAAGGTGGAGCCGGAGGGAAGGAGGAGCCTGACGGAGCTGACAGGACGGCGGGACGAGGCGTAGCCGGAGGAGTGGAGTCCCGAGGCGGAGGATGGTCGACAACAGACCAAGGCGGAGCCGGAGAGACGAAGGAGCCCGGTGGAGCTAGTGGAACGACGGGACACGGTAATGTCGAGGGAGCTGAGAGCCCAGGCGGAGCAGAAGGGTCGGAGGATCGAGATGGATTCCTGGACTTGATGACTGGAGGCGGAGACAGGGGATCCTCACGCGCTGACTGAGGGTGAGCCAAGGTACTGCCCGGAACTGGTTTGATGCAGCTGACTGGTGTGAGAGGCGGCGGGAAAGGGAGGGTGGGAGGGAGCACAGAGTCATAGGAGCTGGCTGGAACCAGCGGAGAAGGAGGAGGTGCAGGGCTGGGTAGTGCTTCTCCAAACCAGTCAATAAGGAACTCATCAAATATTTCCGAAAGTTCTTTAAACCAGTCCAGGTCTTTAATGGACTCACCCTCAGCGGTAGAAAGGTGGGCGGGCCTTTCCTCCACGCTCCCGATCTCCACCAATAATCCCTCGGGGACGAATGATGTTGCCGGCTCACGCACTTGGTCAGGATCTCCGGGCTCGGGCTGTGTAGCGCTGGGTGATGCAGTCGCTGCCTGCTCTAGCTCTCTGCCTGGCTTGGGCTCGTGCGACATTTCCGTGGTAGCTGGTGGTCGGCTGAAACCAGAACAGGGTGCGGGAATGGGTCGGCGCTCGCCAGGCAGGGCTGGGAGCACGCTGCGGTGGTGCGGGACCACTCCGCCGTCGCCGAATGGCGAGTCGGCAGCCGGGCACTGCCACAGCGGACGGCTGGCAACTTTCCCATTGCGTGGGAAAAGGAGGCAGTCCCATCAAAAGCTGCTCGAGGATCTCCTCAGTTTCGGTCCGTGATTCTGTCACGTTGGTGTCCAGGAAAAGCACAAAGAGAGTCCTTGTAGCAATTAAACATCTTTTTTAGTAACAAAGAAACACAGAGGATCAAATAACACACCTGTACACTGACGATCACGGACAACAACTGAAAGAGGTCATGGGGAGAACACAAAGAGCACATGGGGAGAAACGACATCAAAACATACACACATTACAAAGGCTCTGCATCTTTATAGTTTGTGTTAATAAATCCATAATATATCATTTTTATTTATTGTGCTACAAATGAGAGTTCAAAAGAATTTTTACTTATAAGCAAGTATTTGTAACCACTGCAAAACACATTTAGTGTACAATGCACTTCTTAAAAGTGCCTGAAATCATTGGAGGTTGCACTAAATTACTCTATTGCTCTATTGCTTTCTTGATTGCACTGACTCATGCCCTGCCCTATGAGATCATATATTCTTAGTCATTCAGCCATAATATATATAGTATACTGTATGTGTATATTTATAATTTGTCAGATCACTTGGCTTTGACAGTCACATTTGAACAATCTTTTGTTCACATTTGAACAATGCTTCTCTTACTTTACATGCTCACAATTTTCAATCACTTTTATACAATGGCAGAAAACACACTTTGCCAAATGATGGGAGATCCAAAATACCCCCTACTTTCCAAGGATGGTGAAGCAACAATTGGAGGAATTTTTGCAATGCATAGTAAAGAAACATTACCTTTATTTGAGTTTTCACAAAAACCTCAACCTCTATCATGCTCCAGGTTTGTTACATTGCAAATAATAAGTAGATAATATGCATAAAGTAAACAGTATATTATGTAGCACAATGTAATAAATCATATCTATAATTACATTTTATTGCAATTAATACATTAGTTTTATTGCAAATGGATTTGGAAAATTATTGTCTTTTTAAGCTTAATTATGTGAGTTTCTTTCTTTTTAAATGGACATACTATTGCTATTTATCATACTGGTTACATGTTTTAACAGTGTGAATCTACCAGATTTCCGCCTGGCTCAAACAATGATCTTTGCAATTGAAGAGATTAACAGAAGTGAAATGTTGCTTCCAAATATTTCTATTGGTTACCGAATATATGATACTTGTAGTTCAAGAATGTCTTCTATGAGTGCGACTATGGGATTGATGAATGGTCCAGAATTTGCAGCAGGGGAGACATGCAATGGGCAGTCTTCTATACATGCTATAATAGGAGAAACAGAGTCTTCTGCAACAGTGATTCTGTCCAGAACTACAGGACCTTTTAAAATCCCAGTGGTAAAAAGCAATAAAACCAAAATCTGACATAATGATATTGATGTCATAGCGATACACTGATGAATGTTTTTTTTTTTTTTTCTCAGATAAGTCACACAGCCTCATGTGAATGTCTCAGTAATAGGAAAGATCACCCCTCATTTTTCAGGACTATTTCTAGTGATTACCATCAGAGTACAGCACTTGCATACATTGTAAAGTACTTAGGCTGGTCTTGGGTGGGAGCTGTGAACAGTGACAATGACTATGGAAACTATGGAATGGCTATATTTCTTAATACAGCACAGAAAGAGGGGATTTGTGTTGAGTATTCAGAAAAATTCTATCGAACAGAGACAGAAAAACTCAAAAAAGTGGTAGATACAATAAAAAAAAGCTCAGCAAAAGTAATTGTTGCATTTGTTTCATTTATTGAGATGGGTTTGCTTATTGATCAGTTAAGTATTCAGAATATTACCGGCCTTCAAATAATTGGAGTGGAAGGATGGATAACATCAAAGAGTTTAATCACTCCAAAGAGTTTTCAGGTGATGGGAGGGTCACTGGGGTTTGCATTGAGAAAAATTGACTTGGAAGGGTTTTCCAATTATGTTGTAAAAGCATTTTGGGACACAGCTGTCCCATGCTCACAGACTCAGGAGAATTCTTCTCAATATGCAGTAAATTGCAGCAAATACCAAGATCTACTTGCACTGAAAAACTACAATGAAGATGTGCCTGAACAACGATATTCAAGCCATGTCTACAAAGCAGTTTATGCTGTGGCTCATTCATTACACAATCTACTAAAGTGCAAAGAGCAAGAAGGCTGTGAGAAAGGCCTGACAATACAACCACAGCAGGTAAAAGACAAAAGACACATGAACAGAAAGGAAAAGAAAGGTGTACCAATAATTTTGGTGAATGATGATTTATAATATGTCAACACTAATGTGTCAGAACTGTCTTTTTTATATATTAGGTGGTTGAGGCACTGAAAAAAGTAAATTTTACTGTAAAGTTTGGAGATCGTGTGTGGTTTGACAGCACTGGTGCTGCAGTAGCCCACTATGAAGTTGTGAACTGGCAGCAGGACTCTGATGGATCATTACAATTTAAATCAGTGGGATACTATGATGCCTCACTTCCCCCTGACCAACGCTTTGTGCTTAACACTGAAACTATAATCTGGGCTAGAGGACAGCTGGAGGTAAATAAACTGTTTGTAAATGGAATTATTTAAATTGATGGCATCTGCTTGAACTGACCTTTATGAATGTCCTAAAGTAAAAAAAAAAGCTAGTACATATACCGTACATAACTAACTATACATTAACTGTAAACTTAAATTTTCCCCCCATCTAGAAGCCAAGGTCTGTGTGCAGTGAAAGCTGTCTTCCAGGAACTAGGAAAGCTGCACAAAAAGGAAGACCTGTCTGTTGTTATGACTGTATTCCATGTGCAGAAGGAGAAATCAGTAATGACACAGGTAATCTTACAGCCTGTCTGACAGTTAATCTCATTCATGTTTACTTTTGCGTCCAACTAGTAACTGCTACTTCCTTTTTAGATTCAAACAACTGCAAGCAGTGTCCGGGGGAATACTGGTCTAATGCTGAGAAAAATAAATGTGTGTTAAAGGCTGTAGAGTTTCTGTCATTCACAGAGGTTATGGGTACAGTGCTAGTCTTTTTCTCACTGTTTGGGTCAGGATTAACTGTGCTGGTGGCCATCCTGTTTTACAGAACTAGGGACACCCCCATAGTAAAAGCCAACAACTCAGAACTGAGCTTCCTGCTACTCTTCTCATTAACTCTTTGTTTTCTTTGTTCACTTACTTTCATTGGTCAGCCCAATGAGTGGTCATGTATGTTGCGTCACACAGCTTTTGGGATCACTTTTGTCCTCTGTATCTCATGTGTTCTGGGGAAAACAATAGTTGTGTTAATGGCCTTCAGGGCTACACTTCCAGGAAGTAATGTCATGAAATGGTTTGGACCTGCACAACAACGACTCAGTGTTTGTGCCTTTACACTTATACAGGTTCTTCTATGTGTGCTTTGGCTAACAATTTCACCTCCATTTCCCTACAAAAATATGAAATACTTTAAAGAAAAGATCATTCTTGAGTGCAGTCTGGGTTCTACTATAGGTTTCTGGGCTGTGCTAGGTTATATTGGCCTTTTGGCTGTCTTGTGCTTCATTCTAGCTTTTCTGGCTCGCACACTGCCTGATAACTTCAATGAAGCTAAATTCATCACATTCAGTATGCTCATATTCTGTGCTGTATGGATCACATTTATACCAGCTTATGTCAGTTCTCCTGG
>JAUCMU010000039.1:17034396-17046051 GCA_032275025.1 Enteromius treurensis | reverse complement strand
AAACCTTTCATGCAATTTCATGATAAATCATTCAAGTGAACAGTTGTACAGTTTCATATTTATTTGCATATTGTATTTTTGAATGTGAATTATGAATGTATTATTTCTTCCTTTATTGTTTTACGATATGTATACAGGGATTTTTAAAAGAAAATTTGCAGATGGACTTTGTGCTGAACTGCCTACCTCTGAGTTTCAATAAAAAAAGACTTGTTTTTGCAGTAGTTTTTGGGGTGTTATTTATCCTGTAAAGATATTGAGATATATATCGTATATCAAGATATAGCAAAATATATCGAGATCCATAACGCCCAGCCTTTGAATACTGAACTAGGGATGCTCATTTTAACCGTTTAACCATTAACTGACCGATTTGAAGTTTGACCGATTAATACAATCAGTTAAACGGTTTAAAAGGTCATTTTATTAATTTTTTTTTCTGTATTTTACCTACTCATAGCCTATATAAAATTGTGTTGACAAAAAAAAAAATTTAAATCGCATTTTATTGGCCACATTCACACAGCAGCAGAACACAGCTGTTGAGTACAGGGAGTGACAACCGTGTGTGTGTGAACGGAACAGGAGAGCCTCTCTGCAGCACAAACTCGCTTCTACGGAGTGTTTCGTGTTTTTATTTGTGTTTTGGGTAACTATAGTGATAACTATAGAACTATAGTATAGTGATGGAGAAATGAGCTGCGTGTCCTCTGAAAGTTTTATTAGATCTCGTCAGTTTTCCACCGGAGCCTCTCTCGTCAGTTTTGTGTTCTGCACGCGATTCATATGCTCTGCTTTCCGCGCAAATAGCAATAGTAACAGCCCTACAATTAATGATAGAAGGTTTGGAATAATACAGGTAGGTTCTGTGATATATATCAGTATATATACTGATACATATAATACTGCACTAGCACAATAATATACCTTTTCATTCACTAATAAATCATTCAGAGCCATTTTTGGCAAAAGCAAAAACAAATAATACTTTTTTTTTTTAATTCAAAGATATTTTTAGGTTTTCTATGACAGTGGCAACCCTATAAATCCCTTAATTTTAGTATTCTTCAACCCTCCAGATGTCTTGTAATGTAACCCAACTTAAAAAAAAACAGACCTGGTAATACTACATTTATTCTTACAGAGTGAAAAAAAAAAAAAAACACTCACCCCCATTCTACAACGTGAGATTCATAGTCCCAGTATTCCCGCGGTCTCTGTGTGTTGACGTCTGGATAAACGCGAGATCGACTCGTGACAGGGCCGGACATGATCTGGACGTGTAGCTACTCCTGTCAGGGCTGCGAACACACACAAAAACAATCAATAGAGAGACAGCACTATCAGACCGATCTGCATCCATAACACCGACTGAAATAAAAGGCTTGGGGCCTGAACACTGTGGCCTGGACTTGGTACAGAATCAAAGGGAAGACGAATCTACAACAGGGATGTTTGGCTTCACAGGTCCGCAGCCGCGACACGGACCCCTGACTGTCTGGATTAAAGTTCTGAATCCCTGCCCAGATAGAGGAAAGTTTTAATCTAGATGCAAGCAGACCGAGGAAGACTAGACCACCGCAGTCCAAAAGGTGTCAGCACATTCTTTCAGGGTTGGAAACACACAAGATGGCTTAAGGACACAATACTGTTTTCTTTGAGGGTTTCTATAGTTTTCATTTTAATTAGATCAATTAGAGTTAAACGTTCTACAAATAACAACAGAGAATGCTAAACGGAACCAGAAATGAGCTCCAATTGGTTACTGGATGTTTTCAAGGTCGAGCCTGTTGGAATAATCCAATCAGATTAATTTATCACCCAACCCTGCTTCTCTTTCAGCTGCTGACCTACCCGATACAGTTTGTCATTGTACATCAAAAAAACATTTAAAGAACTCACCAGGTCTTCTAATAAGTTAGATAATGAATAACAGCTACAGGGCTGTGGGTGGTTGCAACTGATTTTTCAGGTTCACCAGGTTTTTCATCTACCGAGTAAAAAACAAGTTTTTGTAAAAGCACTGTTCTGCTAAATCAGCCATGTACAACTTATCAATATAAACAGAAGACAAATATTTTTGTAGTTTCTTTTCACCAATGTATATGTTTACCTAACTATAATGAATTCCACTTGTTGTGGAAGTTTAGAAACGTGAAAAGAGTCTATCGTAATGATTATGCTTCACAAATGTCTTTAATTTTTCCACCAAAATAAATAAATAAATAAATAAAAATCTCTGCCAAGCTATATACTTCCCTAACCTAGCTGTAGCCCGTTTGCAACAGAAAGCAGCAGCTATTATAATAAAACCGAATGAGTCTTATCACACTGAAAACAGGAACCTCCTGGTTTAATAAACAACCATTTTGATACAGTACTGGGATCTGTGCTGTAATGGAGACTGTCCTGCAGGACCCTAGCTTGATTAGATTTCATCTATGTCTGTTCTCCTGTAATTTCTCTTAACTGGTTCAAAAGGAAACTAAACCATCTCTTTCCCACCCCAACTCCATTGTGAAGCCATCTTAGAGACAATTTAGACTATAATCTGCTTAAAAACCATTCCGTTCTTGCTCAAAAAGTTGTTATGTCGCCCCCTTTAAAGGCTTCACAAATACACATGCAGAAGGACCAACTGTTTTCAAAAGGTGCCGACAAGCGTTTTGTTTTTAAGATGGCATATTAAGTTAAAAATAGGCTAAATCAAAAATAAAATGTCACTTTGCATCCAGATGATATTTAGCTTGTCTTATGTAAATCCTGCTTCATGCATCAGATCAGGGTCAAACAGAATCCTGTAGTCATCACATTAAACCAGCTTCGTTATCCATGGTTTGTCCGAAACCAATTAATAAACCAGCCGATCAACTTACCAACTCTTGATTCTTAAATGTATCTGGCAAATCCCTATTCATGAACGCTCAAGAAAGCAAGCGGAAAACGCTGGAACACAAACGCAGTGATGCTAAATGGCATGCATGGGAGTCCATCATCAGAAACAATGGATAATTTTGTTTTGCCAGATGGGATTTTCGTTTGATCACCATTCCAAAGATTCCAGCTTCCCTCGGCGGCCACCTCAGAAGAGCTCTGAACCTGATATCACATGATTCACAAAGCCTGCATTCAGTAGCAGCCATTACTCCTATCTCAGACCAAATATGACATGATCTAATCTAAAGATGGACGAGGACCAAATATGTAGACGCATTTTAATTCCTTAATGTGTCAAATGAGGTTTCAAAAAACACACTGGACATTTAACCCTGACTCACCTAAAATTTTACTTGTGGGCAGCCTTGGGGAATCGTGTGATGTTTTTACACGAGGGTGACGCTCCAAACACCTGCAAGGCAAAGCAAAAACAATATTTAAGAATCGCCACTGAAGTCAGTATTTGATTTGAAGATGTTTGTTTGTTAGTACAAACAATATTGTGCGCAGCCAAACTGGGCCAAGGTTAAACAACATTTTTCGAAAACACCAAGTGATGATGCAGTCAAAAACACAATCATAAACATTCATTAAGAAACATGCCACCATTATCCACCTGTCTGTCTGAACAGAATTGATCTCAATTACCACTGCACAGTTAGCGATAAAAACCAGACCAATCACGTTCAAACTAAATTTGCATTCCAGGGGCTAAATATTACATCACTGGGGTCACTTCAACTCAAACATTAGAAAACAACCATTCCTTTTAAAGCATCCTTATGACGTTTAATAAATCACATTAGGCTATATTCTAATTTCCCAAATGCAAGACCTCTTTAATAAAGATATTTTTATACCATTTAAGACATTCTATGACTGTATGTGTTATTACGCAATTACTTTTTCATAACCTTAAAATCACAATTTGAATATTTTCAAGTATCCCATCATTGTTGGAACAATCAGTGAAGTTTTCTAATGGCACAAGACAGTCTCAGTTCTCCTATAAAGCAATAGACCATCACTTATTTGGCCAGTCACCTTTTGCCTATAGCCTATATTTTTGGCCAACACATTCATGTTCTACAATGCTTAAAAACGCCATTTAAATAGTTAGCACACTTTATTTATTTATTTCTCTAACCAGAGCCTCCATTGATTGACCCACCAAACCAATTCACCACAATGCAGAAGGGTACAAAAAATATAGGCCAATCGAATTTAAAAGGTTTTCACACAATTAAACCTTTAACCTCATAAAAAAAACAATGTGTTTTGATGAAAGGAACTTTAAAACATTTTCCAATTAAATTGAACTGACTGCATCTCAATGAAACGTACACACCGATAAGCTTAAATCACCCTTTGAAGCCTTTTCAAAAACCACACATGATTCAAACAGGGTGTTAAATATTATAAAGCCTTCATAAAACTTTCTACAGATTTAGGACGGGAAAAGAAGTTAAAAATAAGAATAGCGACCAAAATCAGACATGGAGCTCAAACCCTCATTCGGATCAGGATGTCCAGCATCAGTTAGGAGCTAAACTAACAGCCTGTCTAAATTGTACACACTCGTAACCACTCAGCTAGTTTTTTTTCCCAATAAATCTACACTTAAGTGCATTCACGACAACATGTAAGTGTTGAACTATTCAAACCCCATCAAATCATCCGAGTTTCTCTTACATTTCTTCTATATCATCACGTTAGCCGCAGCCATGCTAACGTTCCATCATCTACACAATAAACACATCTCTAAAGACACAAGAGGGGATTATGCCTCAGTTAAAACCCCCTCGTCTTCCTTAAAATGATTTAACGTTCGCGTATATGTTAAAAGTTTGAAGTAAAAGACACAAAGAAAAAATATAAAGGGCGGTTAGTATTACCTCTCAGCTCTGTCTCAATATGGCGGCGGCGAAGTTAGCGCGAGGAGACGCGACGCTCTTCCGGTCCTGCAGAGGGCGCGTTTCAGCGGCGCTCTCACTGAAACTGGCTTCCGCTCAAAGACGCTGGGTCCTACTGGTCCTCCCACTGACTGCACTGACTTATGATTAACTTTCTCATATTTTAACCAAATTTCACATCCATAATGATTATTGATAAAAAACCCACCTTTATGTTTTTGTTGTTTTGTACAAATCACGTTGTATAGTCAGGCAAAGTATTTATTTCTATATTTATAGAATATTTAGGCTATAATATCTAATGGAATATCTATATTAATAGTGACAGTGTGGGATAAAAGAAAAAAGATAATAAAATGGCAATTCAGTTAAACTATTTTAAACTAGAGAGCATTCTGGTTTGTAACACATGGTAATATCCCCATAGACAGGAATGTTGACATTACAGTATAGCATGTTGCTTCAGCCAATCATATATCCTGTCGATCATCATGTGATGGAAATGGAACATATAGGATTGTCATAAGATCGCGTGTCTCTTTAAATCGTCTTTGCATCATCTTCTCCAGCATTAATTAAGACAACAGAATTACAGCCCAGAAGTGGGACACACCAGAGCACAGGGAATATTAGCAGCCTATGAATGCCTGTCTGACAACTTAATAGATAACTGTCAAGAAAGCTGGTGTTATGGGATCATTTACCTGATGACAGCTAACTCATTTGCACATATTTAACAATTCATAATCCGAAGTAATGCACACTTGGACTCAACAGGCAAGTGATGGAAGAACCTTAATTGATTCTGAAAAAGAATTTGACTTTATCTGGATGAAATATAAACTGGATTTTTAAATATAACGTGAGTGGTACTATAGGCATAGATTTACACTTTTTAAAATCGCATTGAGATCATTCGTCTTGTTTAGTCAAAATCAATCTATTGTCGATAATCACAGCGTTATCCAATTTGAAATTGCTGAAATATTAATTAGGAAGTCTTTGTTGTATAATAACTGAAAAGTAAAACTAGCTTAAATGCTTAGTAACTGTCCACAGATTATTCTTCCCACATCAAGTCAGGTCTCATGTGATACTCCGTCTATATTAAAAAGCTATTCAATCCCATCAGCCTCTGAATAAATCCTGTCTGGTATGTGCTGGTTAAAGAGTGTAATTTTTCATGATGATGGAAAGCAATGGAAACTGCTTTGAAATTATGACAGTTCATTTACCAAGCTGGCAGGAGAGACTGCTTACCAACCAAATGCACAAGCCTTGGTACAGCATTCATGTTTTGATGATAGACTGAATTGGTGATTCTAGCAAGGTCACAATTCCGAATAATGTTATTTTTGTCATGTTCATATACACAGGTTGTTAAAAATAAATAGCAA
Source organism: Enteromius treurensis (assembly GCA_032275025.1). Taxonomy (NCBI): domain Eukaryota; kingdom Metazoa; phylum Chordata; class Actinopteri; order Cypriniformes; family Cyprinidae; genus Enteromius; species Enteromius treurensis. Next base: position 17,039,804 of record JAUCMU010000039.1, on the reverse strand, counting down.
TTTGTGTTGATGCTTGCTTTGAAACAGGAAGAAAGCATTTTTGACTTCTACCCCCTCACAATTCTGACTTTACATCTCCCAATTGCAAGAAAATAAGTCTGAATTGTGAGTTTGTATCACACAATTCTGAGAAAAAAAGTCACAATAATCTTTTTTTATTTTTTATTCAGTGGCGGAAACGGGCTTCCATATATTTCAATATAAAATGTTTATAAAATAAGATTTCTAGATAGTACCACAATAATTTTTTTCTGTATATTGTAACATTTTTCTTAATCACCATTCAAATTTTTTAAGTAAGTAATTTTTACGGCCAAGAAAACAAGTGACTACTTCTAATGAGATTAATTTAAATTTTTTCTGATATCATAGATTTCATGATTTTTTTAATCATGTCCAATTTATAAGTGTGTGTTCACAGGTAGGCCACCACAAAATTCACGATGATTTATACCATTCCATGTATAAATAAGTAAGGTAATTGCAACTTCAGAAGTCAGAATTGCAATAATAATAATAAAAAAATTATCTGAATTTAAATGTCACAATTCAGATTTTCTTTTTTTTTTTTGTTCTGGAATAAAACCATAGAAAAGGTCATTGCAATTGTTCTACTCATTTTGAGTTTATATTCCATTATATTATATTAATGCCTAATTGTGCGATTAAAAAAAAAAAGCAATTACTTTACACATAATTTTAAAAAACCTTTTACAAATTATTTTAGGCTGGGATAGAATAAATTATTTTAAAACAGAAAAAAATCAGACACTGCAGTTTTATTTCAAAGGTTATTGATGGCCTTACTTTGTAAATGGTGACCAGTACCACAACAAACAGAGGTTTCTAAGTTCAAGCTGGTCCTGATAGTCCTGTAACCCGAGCGAGCTTGTGCTCCCTAATGTAAAGTGCCGCAGAGCGTTTCTTTTTTTCCGTCAAGCATGAGAGTACGTTCTGTACCTCACGATGCTAGCAATTTCCTTTCAGCCTCCATGTTTAAAAGGAAAATCCAGGGGTCCTGTGTGCCCTTGGGCCTTTTTCACATACACATGTAAATCTGACCTTACCAGCTTTCAAAGACTTTCCTCACGAGTGTGTTTCTTGAAAAGACAGCTAAGCGGCCATAATGTGGCCTAGTGAGGGATCCTCAACGGTTAATTATCCATTTACGCTTTTAAAGAGAAAAATCCTTTTAGCGTGCACACAGAGGACTTCTTTGATAGTAGGCAATGCTGCTCCTAAATACCAGAGTGGAGGACATGTCAAATGTAACTCTATTACACAGGACCACTTTCTCCCATTATCAAAACTCTAACCCCTGTTCTGCTCCACAGCGGCCCGCTCCATTTTACCACAGGCGCCCATAGAAATCCAGGAAAGGTAAAACCCAGATGGGTAGACTTCCTGTCTTGTCTAGCGACGACCCATTCATTTCCATTGGCAGTAGTTCCGTCTGATAAAAGGGAAAAATAGCCAACAGATCGAATGTCCACGGACCAATGAGTTTGTGCATGGGATGTACAAGAGATTTAGTCTTAGCAGTGTGAGTTTGTGAAATCGTCCACGTATGGAAAGTTCTGCCTTCTCTTAAATTTAAAGTTGGAATACATGACTTTTGTCAAAATTTTTCCCCTTATCTGGCAGTCGATTTAGCAAAAAAATATTTAATATATGGCCACAAACTTTTTTTAAAGGAGTAGTTCACCCAAAAATGAAAATAACCCCATACTTCACTCACCCCGAAGCCATCCTAGGTGTTTATTACTTTCTTTTTTTCAGGCTCTTCCAAGTTTAGCAATGCAGGTGGATAGTGTTCATTAACTTGTGTCAAACTGTCAGTCAAAAGGAGATGCAATCTTTCGACAGGCCCTCCAATCATCACGCAGAAGCTCAGCGTCCAGGCCAGCCCACTCCTCATTCACTCCCAGAGACGCTGAGCGTCCGTGGGCGGGACATAATCGCAGCGTTTATCCAATGACCGTCTAGTTTCAAAGCACTGAAAAAAAATGTTCAAAGCAGCTCCATTGAAGTCAATGGACGCTGGGCTTCAACGGGTAAATGCACTGTGACGCTACGGGAATGTATGAGAAGAAAATCAAGTCAGCCGACCTGCGGATTCTGAACGAACTCGTCTTTGAGATGAACATTTTCTAACGCATTTTTAGTCAATAAAGTGTTAATACAATAGTACATAATTTGACCATTAATTTTGAGACATTATAGGGGAAGCTGAGCTTCCCTTGCAGTCTTAAAGAAATCGCCACTGATGTGTGCCGACTCTTTTTTTTTTTTAATAGACAATAACCTTATTTATCGTGCACTATCGGTGTCACAACTTTGCAGATAAAGCATAAAGCTATATGACACACTGCATGAAAGATCATTTTTGAAAAGGCATAATAGGGGCACTTTAAATAATGAGCCGGCCCTGTTCATTATCACCTATCCTCGGTTTTCTCGGCAACATGCTTGGACAAATGTGGAAGTGGTTGGTATTTATTGTGCATTTCGATATCATGGATCATGATTATACGGTCCACCGGTAAGCAAATATATATTATTCATTGAGCAAATAATAGTCATTAGGGCTGGGCGATATATATCGAACAAAGGCCGGTAAAGCCGGTTCTTTGATTATCGGTGAGTCTCAATTAGCTGTTTTCAAAAGGAAAGCCAGTTAAAGCACAGAGCAGTAGATCACTGACAAGCTACGCCAATTACTCACCCGCGAAACTGAACACGTGGCTTGACAGTGATCTACGGCTCTGTGCTTTAACTGACGCTCCATTTGAAAACAGCTAATTGAGATTTACTGCTAATCAAAGAACCGGCTTTACTGACGAGATGCGCATAATATATCGTTCGATATGTATGGCCCAGTCCTAAGTCATGTACTGGTGGTTATAAACAGATATAAATGAGCTTTTCAACCGTGAACATGATTTGTGAAAATGTTCCACGTCATTGCGTCATCGACATTCGCCTCTGTTATTGTTTTGAAAATACGACCTTTAGTGGCGAAAACTTACATATTGTGCCTTTAACATTTCGAGGAAATCTTTGATAAATAGCAAGTTCAAAAGAGCAGCATTTATTTGAGATAATAAATGTCTGCACAGTCACATCTGATTAATTTTAAAGCGTCTTTGCTGAAGTTTTTTTTGAGGTTTTTTTAGACCTTACTTGACTCCAAACCTTTAAAGTGTATACAGTGTATACTAGCATAATTTGTACACCTGATCAACCGTTTCTGTGGGGGGAAGCCTTTTGCAGCCCTTAAAGCTATTAATATTATTACATAGAAAACAAAATATCAATATTTAAGATACTAAGCACAAGCTAAGGAACTCGGTTTTTGATTAAAGTAATTAAAGGGAATTGTGACTATATATATATATATAGACCTTATATCTGACAAATAAGACTTTATTTCTCAATATCAGAGCTATTTTATTACAGAGACATATAGTTTTATTAATATTTTGCATTAGGTGTATATTATTAGTTTGACTAATTTTGCTGTTTGTTTTCTTTACTTTTAATTGTTTTTTTTAAATTGTACTTTTATTTTTATTTTAGGTTTAGTTGTAGTTGTAAATAAAAATGAGCAATTTTGCTTAAGTGTTAGTAAACTAAAAACAACAATATTTTATATAGTAAACTTTATCTTCAATATGTGAATACATTTTAATTTAAATTTATGTTGAAAGTTGGACGATTTATATTTTATCATGTTATGCAATGACATTCATAATTTTCTTAAGTGTGGCTTAATTGTTCAAATACTTTTTGTCCCACCATACTTGCTCAGTTGCAACCATTTAGCAGTAAGTCTATAACATTATACTAGCCACACGTCCACACAAGCACACACTCTCTCAATGTCTTCCCTTCTGTTGTGTGTCTAAGCCGATGTTTTGGAAACATAATCTATAGGTCAGAACCCCTCAGCGTGTGCACCTGTGGAAGAGGCCATTGACAGCCCAGGTAGAGTAAAACATGCTCCACACCTAAAAAAAAAAAAAGACAGAGAAAGCAGCAATATCCTAGAATCCTCTGCTGATACTGTTGCCTTGCTTTATAGAATCTCTGTTGACAGACAGCTTGTCTGGTCTCATGTCTATTGGCCTGTAGGCATGAGACTTTATCCAAACTGCAGTTCTGCAGTGTGTTTACACACCAGTAGTCAAACACTTTTCCCATTATACTGTTGACAATCAGGAGACAGTGAATCATTTCGGTGAATATTAAGCCTAAACTTGAAAAATTTCTTTATAAGTCTTGCTGTAACACTCGCACGATACTTACCGCGTGAGATGGGCACATGACAAGTCTTCGTTCTGACAGATTACCTGAAGCTTTGTGGCTCTGTGAGTCAGGCAGAAAAAACACAATCTGCCCTGCCTTTCCCATCCCTTCCCTCTTTCTGCAACACTAATGTTCAAAAGAGTTGACTCTGCTCACAAATGTGGCATGTTTTTGATCAAAAATACATTATGTAATTTATTCCTGTGGTGTCAAAGCTGAATTTCTAGCACCTGTACATGATCCTTCGAATAAAAAAATCATTAAAGGGTTAGTTAACCCCAAAATGAAAACTCTGTCATTAATTACTCACCTTCATGTCGTTCCAAACCTGTAAGACTTTCGTTCATCTTCAGAACACAAATTAAGATATTTTTGATAAAATAAGAGAGCCATCTGACCCTCCATAGACAGCAGCACAACTGAAATGATCCCAGATCCAGAAACGTAGTAAATACATGGGTAAAACAAGATGTGACATCAGTGGCTCAACTTTTGCGACACTAGGAGAATCCTTTTTATTGTGCAAAGAAAACAAAAATAAGATCTTTTACTCAGCCAATCCTCTCCCCTGAGTTACGTCTTCCTCCATTTTAGAGAGTATCACAACACATGCATATGCTTCCCTCTTGGTACATACAACCGCAGATTACGGACATGCACTCAAAAAAGAAACGATTCATTGAATGAACTCAATTTAATTGAGGGCAGGATTTCCATCCAAAAAATATGTGTAGCCCCAACTCATAAAAAACAAATAAATGTGAAGAAATTGGGTCAACTCAGTTTGATCAAATATAGTGACATTGATCAATTTTATGCTTGTTGAACTCAAACTAAAATATTTAACCAGAAAATAAATTAATGGGAAGACATCCTTCTACACTGGGAGAAAAAAAAAAAAAAAACATACGTTTGATTCACTTATCTGTAGGCATTAGCCAACTTGTTATACATAACATAAGATGGTTTTGATACATCCATGGCATGCCCAAAGTATTATTATTATTATTATTATTATAACAACTTTGAATCAACTCTGAATCATGTTAGCAGGTCCGCAACCCCATGCTCCACACCAGGGGCAGGCAAATTCAGTCCTG
>JAUCMU010000039.1:17005660-17021326 GCA_032275025.1 Enteromius treurensis | reverse complement strand
TGGAGGTGAGCTATTATATTAGCTGTTATACCCAGCAGTTTTGACTGCATAAACACTGCTACACTTTCTTGACAATTGTAAATCATTTTTTGTGAATGCGGTACATCTGTAACCACTATATTTCTTGTATTTTTATTTATTAATTTTCCAGATTTAAGAGGACATTTCACATCCTGCAACCCCTAAAATGTGTGTTGCTACTTTAATTGTATCAAATATTTAAAAATAAACAATGACGACTTCTTAATTGGAAGGTTGACAAATATTTGTATATCTCTTTTTGTACTTCTAGAACCCAGATTTGACAAAACTGCCCCCCCATCAGAGACCTACCTGTTTTACTTTGTGACTACCTCAGATACTACAACCAACCTTTGTAGTTAAACCTTAAACAAATACATAAATGTGGGAAAATCAGCATTGTTTTTGCGGTTCTGAGATTGTATTAAGATTCATGTTGATTATATAACTAGTTGGGCCAAACTGTTCTGTGAATGGTAGGGAGCAGTTTTAGTTATATATTTCTCTTGAACTTGGTTAGGCATGGTCTGATTACAAACCAGTCTTGATCTGAATTGTTAAACACACTGAACTGTGCTGTAGAACGCCTGGGGCTATGTCGCTGCTCAGGATTGGTCGCTTGTCTTTTGCCTAACCAACCGTTTCTCTGGACAAGCATGCGATTTGAGTAAAGCAAACAAGATAATGCTAAAACCACACATTGGTTATCACAGCAGCACATACTGTTAACAGGCCAACAGTGAAAAAAATTAAAACACATCTGTATCAGCTTGAGCCGGAATAAAATGGTTAAGCAATGAGAATGGTTTGTTCCAAAAGCAGTTCAAGTCTTTTGAAGACAGGTGATTGGTTTATATGATCAACTGTCTGATGTTTGGGTGAATAGACATTCAGTTGAAGGATAGAAGATGAAGTTCTTCTCCAGATCTTCTCTGCCTGGACCCTGTGTCTTCAGCCATCATTGTTCAGGAAAGTACTGTAAAGAATCTGCCTATACCATTTGCTTACGGACTGTCCTGTGCTACTTTTGAATTACTGCTATATTTGGATTATCAAATACTGTGAAGAACATTTACAGTGTGATGTTTGACTTGGGATAGAAAAAACACCCCAAAAAACTCTTGACAACTTGTGTGTCCAGCCCAGTGCCACACTAAACTCAACTTATCTCCACCGTTTACAAGCATCTCCCAAATCAGATTGTTTTGCTTTGTTTTAAAATGCCTGTAATACAAGTAAAAATTGTATTGAAAATCATTACCTTTGACTTTTTGACTGTCACTGCCTTAAATAGGTTTGAAATTGTATGTGTGACAATTAGACTGATGTTTAAGTAAATACAACTAAGAAATCCCAAGTTGAAGGAACTTGAGTTACATGAGTTAGCAGAATTTGCGTGTAAGTTTACGACACTAAATAAACCTTTGTAAGTACTAAAGTACAATTCTTATTTGACTTTAGTTGGTTTTTTCAAGGCAATCGGTTTGCATGCTTTTTTTTTGAGTAAGGTCAACTAATTGGATTTTACGGTGTGTCTCTCACAGTGGAAATGCACCTATGCTGAAAATTGTAGACCCCTCCATGATTTCTAAGTAAGAGAACTTGCAAAATCAAATACTTATTGACCTCACTGTATATATAGATATAAATATACACAACACACACACATATATAAATCGCAATTAGTCTTTGACAGCACTAATATTTAAAATAACCTTAAAGAACATGTAACCAAGCAATTACATAAATAACATTTGAACGTACAACTGAATGTCTATGGAAGCTCAGTCAATAAATCATTTTTCAACAATGTCACTAAAATGTTAACTACAATTTTTATTGCAACCATGTAGCTTATGAATGCATGAAAATTCTTTTTTTTTTTCCCAATGAGGTTTTTTTTGGACTTTTTGACTTTTTGAAGTTTAATAACACACTAGAAGTTAAAATTAGTTATCTTGTTTCTCTATGTAACAGCATTAACTTTGAGCTTATGATCAATAATCACGTCAATTTGCATTTGTCTAAACTGACTAGCTGAGAAGCAGGAGCGACTAATGGGCAGAGGTTTCCGCTTGGTCTTAAAGCCCTCCAGGAGCAGCTACATTCACAATTCAAACAACGATTTGAAAAAAATAAAATAAAAATCAATTGTTATTTTTCTGCTCTAAGACAGTGGTTCTCAATCCCAGTCCTCATACCCGCGCTCTGCACATTTTGTTTCTCTTATCGCTTTAAACATGAGTTCTATTCAAACGTAAGTGCCCTGCGAAGTGGACATCAGGATATTCCTATACGTATACACTCCATTTAAAGGGCACTGAAGCATGCAAGATGTATTTATTTACAGAGGTATATGATGTCACACTCGTCTGTGTGTGAAGACGTTGCGCAGCGCAAATCCATGAATAAATGTTCCGAAGTGACGTAAACTTTAACGGCTTTCCACTGTTCAGGGAGTAGGGAGCAATGAACCCTGTGTAGGGAACATGTCAATCGGAACACAGTTCATGCACAGAACTCAATTCTAACGTGCTGATTATCTGAATCAGGTGCGTTAACTAAGAAGAGACACGCAAAATATGCAGAGCGGGGGTACGCGAGGACTGGAACTGAGAACCGCTGGTCTAGGAGATGATGCAAATTGTCTCATGGGCCCCCTAGTGTTTGGAGCCCTGGACTGCAGCCATGTCCAGTAGAATAAAACACCCCAGGTAATCAAGCAAACAAACAAATCCATCCCCTGATTAAAATGTATAGATTTATATTAGAGTTACTTTACAGTAATAACTTGCTAAAGCTTTCACTGACTCTAGATTGGCCCTAGAAACCCTACGGCAAAACCCTGGCAACTCTACAACATCTTATCCTACCCTTAACATCTCTGACGCAAAAGCAGCAATTGTTGTCAAAACACAAAGAGGTACATAATAAAAAAATTTAAAAAATCCTAAAGAAATGTGATGCACCTGTTTATCCAAAAAAAATATATAAAAACAAAGGCAAATAAACATATACAAACAGACGGAGAAGTCTATACCTTTCAAATAATTTTAATTAATTAAATAATTATTAAATATAATAGTAGATTTATTAGTAATTAAAATGTTGATTACCATAAAGACCATTTAGGTTAATAAATTTTTTTAATTTAGATAACCTTACGGACTGTGTAATCAAGAAAACAATTAAAATATTTCATTAATTAATAATGTATTGAGTTCAATTAAGGTAACCTCACAGACAATGCATGCAATCAAGCTAGCAAATAAATAAATGGCTGAACGAATTAATGAATGCTGGGGAAAAATCTGAAACAAAAAAAATGAGGGTGAAAAGACAAAAAAAAAAAACTGTATCTGCAACTTGCTAAAGGTTTTCAATGAATTATAATCTAGACTGGCCCTACAAACCCCCATGGCAAAACCCTGGCAAGTTTACAACATCTTATCTCTGACGTATAACCAGCAATTGTTGCCAAAACAAAGAGGTACATATTAAAAAATTCAAATGAAATTTGATGCACCCCTTTTCCACGAATACTGTTCATACAGCAGAACAGATCCTTGTGTACCAGATAAAATAAAGGCAGACACAAAAAGATCATGTTCAGCCCAGCAAACCTCTGCTTGCTTTCCAAGAAAAACACCTCAAATCAAGTAAACCAATCAGCTGGAGAGAAACACAAAAGAGCAGCAGGACAGAGACACAGAAGCTACTCTATTTACAAAGGCTGTTTGAAAACACAAACAATGGCAGGATGGCCTGACTTCATAACCCTGTTCTAATGAGAGGGACTTTAGGCTTCTCATGTAACGCCTCGGTCTTTAGCTCAACCCCCCTCAGAGGCCGGGAAGCACAGAGGGTATAAAAGATCGGAGAGCGGCTCCACTCAGACTTCAGACCTGCATCACCTACGCCAATCTCTCACTGCATTTTAGTGCTATTGCAATGCTGTCCCGGTGAGTACCAGTCTCTCCTTTACTTACACTGTCCTGGCCTGCTTTATTGGTCTTGTACTGTATGTTTTACGTCGATGATGCATGCACATGCATCATTGCATATTAAGGAATTGTGCAAACACGATGGATAATAACTGATATTGATGCAGGCTAACTCTGGAAATGGTTAACCATTTTAAACTAGTACAATGTATCTGCAGAAAGGATTTTAGAAGTCATTGATGATGAACAATAGATAATGCACCAAACCTTTAGACTAAATGAAAGTTGATCAGCTTTTCAGAATAAATTAAATGATTATAAATATACATATTTTTACCAACATGTTCAATTGTGTGATAAAAAAATAATAATGCTAACCAACAAATAACAAAACATTTGTGTATCAAAGAAGGTCCTCAATTTTAATAACCAGTTAACTTTTTTTGTTGCTATAAATATTTATTAAAATGTTTAACTCTTTACTAATTTCTTTCTAGAAATTGTTGTTGATTATAATAAATAAATAATAATTTTCTAGGATATTTCAAATGAAAATAAATGAATTATATATATATATACACACACACACATTAGTATACATTAATAAATAATATTACCCTATAAATAAACATTCTGTAAAATAAAAACATAATTTTTGTTGTTGTTTGGTGAATTTTCTTTTTTTGGTCTCATCAATAGGACGCTGGTTGTTCCGTTGATCTTTGCATTAGTGGGTGTCTCTATTCCTGCACCAATAAACGGCAAGTAAACTACCTCTATGTATCTGACATCATTAGATTTCTCACATATACCTCACATATACTGTATATACCATAAAGGATGACCCCAAATCCCTAAATTATAATCAGTGACATGGACCATCTCTTCTTTCTAAGTAACACGAAGCATTTGCTGCCTCACTATAATGAGCCTGTAATCAGAGCCCTTTACTGAACACAAAAGAGTTCTGTTCACCTGTGCTGCTACATTTAGCTTGGGCCTCTATAGGAGATATAGGACTCTTATATAGCTCAATGCACTCAGACCATTAACTAACTGTCTTGTCTTTTGTTTTGGTACAGATGGAACAGATAACGATGGTAAGAATGCGGCTCTTATACACATTAACTTTAATTATAATGCAAATGATGACTTTTTAAGTTAATTATTGCCTTTGAATGCACAAGCTTCTTAAGAACAATGAACTGTATTGTACTACAATTGTTCAAGAAAGCCAAGTTAATCCCAGGTTTTTTCTCCTAAAAGAGAAATGGGATGGAAATAGACTTACAATCCCATGTGAGTTTGAGAAGTGATGTCAGCAATGCATCAGATACTAAAGTCAGCAACAAGTTAGAGATCTCAGTAGGAGCTAATTAAAAATCAGATCCTAATAAATGATCGGAGTTCCTTTGCACATTGATTTTATAGTTCTACGTCCTCTGGGCGGGCAGGAAGGCTTTAAAGAGGGCAAAAAGTATCTGGTTCGAAATGAATGTGATCTGGTTTATGTCATTGATTGTGTTTAGCTCTCACTTTCTCACTTACAATCTCAGAGGCAGTCGCAGCCCTAGGGATCTTCAATGGTAAGGAGCAAAGAATTTGAGCTCTGTTTCTGCATAAATCAACTTACCATAAAAGATTTTGAAGGTTTTTCTTTCTTTTCTCAGCTCCTCCAACGTCAGTCCCTGGAAATGGAGACTCAGGTTGGTCTGGCTGATATATGAACAAGTACCTGTAAAATATGTTAAATAATCAGCAAGTCTAATAACATGGACATGAACTTGACATTAAACATCAAGGCTTAGACAGATAGCACGGTCACTGTAAACTAAAACTATTTTTATTGATTTTTTAATATAATATAAAACAAATATTTAAAAAAAAAAGATTATTAAACCTGTTTAAAAACCTTGTTAAAAGCTGTTGAAATATTATTTATTTATTTATGTAAATTTATATATATATATATAGATATATAGATATAAATATTATATATATATTATAAAATATTTATATATATATTATATATATATATTCGTTATATATATAAAACGAAACTGGTTAAACTGGAAAAGAAAATGGTTAAAAAAAAACAAATATTAATATATAAAAATATCAAATAACAAACCTTTGATTAAACACTTAGACACTTAAAATCCTAAATAAAAGCACTAGAAAAGTTTCCCTATACAACTGAAAGTTTAAGTAGAAGTTAAAGTACTCAAATAACTGAAATAAATAAAAATAAACAAAACCTAAACCTAATAAAATGAGAAAAGCTGACTAAATTGAATTAACAGCTGACTAATTAAATTAAAATAAATGAAAATGACAAATTCTGCTTTAGCAAATAATAATAAAAAATACTAAAATAAACATCTAAAAACAAAACAAACAAAAAAAACAGACAAAAAAAAGACAAAAGCACCAAATCACTACAACCTAAATAAATAAAAAAGTAAGCTAATTCTAAATATTAATAAACAATAGCGTATAAAATTCTAAATACAGACATATGTTCAAAAAATTTATAAAACAAGTTAACTTTTTTTTTTTTTTTTTTTTTTTTAAATAGGAACTACAGATGGAAAAGATTCAGCAGAGAAACAAGGAGGTAAAAACGCTTTTTTCATTCTTTAAACGTTTGGGTTGAACCCAAAATCTCAACAAAAGTAAAACAAAAGTACAGGACTGAAAAGATAAGAAACACTGTGCTAAAACTCCCCTTTGATTTCAGGTCCCAGTGACTCGTCTGACATCACTGAAAAACCAGGTCAGTTTCTGCTATCAAGAATCTAGATACACAGGACATAAAAGAAAAAGAACTCATGACCAGAGCACTGAAACACACAGCTGTCACAGAATTTCACCTGGGCATTGATATCAAGATAGCACATGAATAAGTGTGATAACACACCGATTAATGTTTAACTGCTGTGTGTTCAGCATCAATGAACTGGCACTAGACTGCAGAGTAGGAGACACTCATTCAACAGAAAGAAAAAAAAGATTAGAATCGGAAACAGGCTTCCATAATTGACTTTTTTTTTCTGTTTAATCATAATTTATACAAGAATTGAAAAATAATTAAAAATAAATAAATAGTGACTTATTTCAAAACGTCATAATTACAAGTTTACATCTCACAGTTCTTTTTCTTCTCAGAATTGAGATTTTTTATCTCAAATAAATTGTAAGTTGTGAGAAGAAAAGTCCGAATTGTGAGATAAAGGACATCCTACACTTTTATGTAAGCAGTTATTTTAAGGAATGAAAAACATTAGGACTGACAGACATAAATAAATGAACTCTATCTTTGCATAACTGTCTTTTCTACACATTTTCTTTCTTTAAAGAGGTTGATGGTGCTCCTGACCCATCAGACACAAACAGTAAGACTCATCTCATGGCCTTTAGTTTAGTTTGAGATGTATTTGAGTGAAGTTTTGCTCAATCTAACAGCTCAACCCATTACAGGTGACAAAAGTCTGGATGAAGCCACCAGCGGCCCAGATTCAATAGGTACAACATAACTTGTCGATTAGTTTCCAAAACACACAACAACAATGGGTTGTTTCTTACAAAAATGTAAATGCATCCCTCATGTCTTTCACTCCTCATTTATGTTCTCCATATAAATACTAATATACTGACAAATCTCTTTTCTTGTTTCTGATTAAAATGCATAAAATCCAAAGTGGACTAACATTGAACCCAACTATAAAAGACATGCATCCCATTCAGATTTATCATTTCCTAATAGGTGCAAACGTATTTGTTATACAAAATATTTGATTTCAATTTCTTTATCAGACACGACAGATACTGACATTGACACTAATACAGAAACAGATGCATCGCAGCAGAGGTCAAGCGATTCAGGTGGGTGAAAGCTAAATAACTGTTTTCAAAAGATACAGAGTGCACATTTGTGCAATATACTCTCAATGAAGGACTTTCCTTTATCTGCTGCAGATGAGAACAATGAGAAACCATCAGCGGAGGACAGCACAGGTATGAGAAATCACAGAAACAAACATCACAAATTTGACAGATTGCATCATGAGATGATCAACTTAAATGTTATGTTTCAGATGCAGATCATGCTGATACGGACTCAAAAGAGAAAGAATCTACAGGTAAACATTAATTTATTAAATACATGTATGTGTTAATATAACACAAAAATGCAAATTTTCTCATTACTTAACATTGCTATAAATAGTAAGTCAAATTAAAATTTGATTGCATATATTTTATTGTTTTATTATATTTTATATATGTGTGTATATATATATATATATATATATATATAATTTTTTATTTTTTAAAAATAGCTGAAACAAAATACATTATAAATAAATACATATATATATATATATATATATATATATATACATATACACACACAAATATAAAACTGACAAAAGCAGATAATACATAAAATGCTAAAAAAATACACAAAAATCATTTTAAAAAACAGAAAATAAAAAAATAAGCTCAGTAAATAATGACACAAGTGTAATATCTGGGTGAAAAACTCAATTCAGAAAGCAAAATCTCTGAATGAAAACTCTCTCTTGCCATTTAAAGTTTCTGTGTGTGTTTGTGTGTGAGTGAGACATATACATAATGATTTACTGACTGATTATTAAACCTCTGCTTAACAGACACGGATGAAAAGGCAGACACTGATTCAGATGGCTCAGGTAGAGATTTCTCATGCTTCAAGCAGAACATGTTCCTGTAGCAACATCCTGTTAATTATTGAACAACAGTCATAGCAACCATTCAGATTTGAGGGTTGACGTTCGGCTTGAGCGGGTGCCTTTAATCACTCTTATCAAGCCAGCGTTCCCCTCTGGTGGTAGTTAATAATAATGCTTAGGGTGAGGAGTATGAACACCGTTGACATAAAAGTTGTTCCAGCACTAACAAAAGCTGTTCCAGGAACACGTCCTACTTGGCACAGTCGTTCCTTTCTCACTGAAAAATGATAATCTTCTGAAACAATGCTGGCATACGAATGTGTTTTCAGATGGGGATTCTGCCAGTGTAGAAAACAAAGATTCCGATGATGCAAATAAAACCTCTACAGGTATCTGAAATCACTGCAGAAATTTTTTCAAATCAAACTGTCAAAACTGTGTTGGTATAGCATTACTCATATACAATTATCCTATTTATTATTGTAATATATATATATTTTTTTTTTTTAATTTTATTTTTAATTTTTTAATATAAATTTTTATTATATTTTATTTTAGTAATTTTTATGTGTTTTTATATATTTTTTAAGTTTTTTAATACTATTTCACTTTATTTCAGTTTGTATTCATTTTAATATTTTAACAAACGTTTCTTTGAAAATAAAAGCTTCAAAACCTTCAAAAAAACTTTTCTTTGAAATAATGATCCTGTCTGATTAGTAGTTAGTAGTTAGTAACTAATAACATTTGTGTTTTGGTCAGATGAAGAAGATACAGATGATTCATCTGACAAGGATTCTTCAGACCCAGAAGAGAAGCAGGACTCTGATGGTGAGCTTAAATGCTGCAAATGACATTCAATGCCTCATTTAAAAAAAAAACAAAAAAAACAATATAAAAACATTATGATTATCACTTGGTCTTTAAAGAAATAACTAATACTCTGTACTAACAAGGCACAATATAAATATTTATATTACAAAATAATATTTTCAGTACCAAGTATTATTTTCTGTCCTGACTCAAAACTAGTTTAAGTAGTTATCAATCAATATTTCGAATTTGTTATAATTTTATATTTTCTGTGTCATTTTTATTTTATGGTTGTGGTAATTTTAGTGTTTTTGTTTTTAAATTTTTATTGTTGATTCGTTTATAATATTTAATTATTTATTGTTAATTTAGTTTTACTACATCAAGATATACTAAATGCAAATGAGAAATGTTACTTTGGAAACTAGCTGAATATTTTTATTTTTTCTCAAGTAATAAACTTTTTTTTATATAGTTTAAGTATTTATCACATATATTCTGGTTAGTTTATTTAATTCTAAACTTATTCAAAAGAAAGTGAAATGATTTATCCGTTCAAGCCAATAATGTATTAATACAAGAAACATTTTTGTACATGGTACCATGTTTTTTTTACATTCAATCTCTGAATGTACCTTGGTATTACCATGGTATTCTTTCAAGTATCATAGCAAATTTCACATTAAATTCTTCATCATACAATACTACAATCATCTGATGCAATTCTCAAACAATGGTACTTTTCCCATTTAATTTGCTGTAAGCTGAGTTTCAAGACATTTGTATGTAATTAAAATGATTTATGTCAGTTTAAAGATAATAATGAAATATTGCTTTTATATGCAGATTCTGACAAAGACAAAACAGATGGAGACACCGACGAAAAGAGTGACGAGAAAGACGACAAAGACACCAGCGATGACTCCAGTAAAGGCTCAGAAGACGAAGGTCAAGAAACCTCTGAGACCCCAGACAAAAGCGACTCAGACAGTGACTCTGATGAGGTGAAAGATTCAGACGACTCCAAAGACCAGGATTCAGAATCGAAAGACACCGACAGCACAGAGAAGAAAGAGAAAGACCAGGACTCTGACAGTGAAGCAGACCCCAGCAGCGATCAAGACACGGGAGATTCCCCTGATGCAGCAGATGCCAAGGACAGCGCCGAGGATAAAGACAAGGACAGCAGTGACCCGAAAGACTCTGAAGATGATGGAGACAGCGAGAAGGACACCAAAGAGGAGAAGGAGACGGGCAGCGACAGCGACGAGGGAAAAGATAAAGAGGAGCAATCCAAACCAGACGAACAGGACAAAGACAATGCCACCTCAAAAGAAGACGCCGCAGCCAGCCAGTCTGATGAAAGTCCACTGGAAGAAATGACAGAAGAGAAACAGGAAGACAAGCCTGATTCGGACAGCTCCAGTCTGGACTCAAATTCAGACACGGACTCTGACAGCAAAGATAAAGAGCAGGACAAAGACAAGCACAGCACAGAGTCCACAGACACAGAAAGCTCAGACAGCGACAGCAAGAGCGACACGGACAGCTCCGAAACAGAAGGAGAAGGTAAACATTCAGGTCTTTGTGTTTTTACATTCATCAAAGCACATCAGTCACCTGATTAGTGCCCTTATGTCTACAGACACTGATGAAGACAATGACTCCAGCGTGGAAAAGGAGAAACTAGGTACGTACTGATAAATATGGAGGCTCATTTTTACCTCAGAGTAAAAACAAAATAGATCAGACACACTCTTAAAAAGAAGGGGCTCTTCACAGTGAAGAACCATTTTGTCAAAGAACCATCACCTTTTTATAATCAATTGGTCAAAAAGAAAGTTTGTGAAACAGAAAGGTTCTTCAGGTGTTAAAGGTTCTTTATGGAACCATCTAGACAAAAAAGGTTCTTCTATGGCATCGTGAAGCACCTTTAATTGTCAGAATGTTTCAAATTAGAGAGGTATAAAGTTTGAGCCAAAATGTGATGTAAAATCAAGACATAAAGCCATAGATGCAAGACATCATCATTTTGTGTGAGATAAAGTCTCAATTTTGAGTTTCAAAGTCATATTTTGATATATGTAAATAACTACACAATTAAAGATATGAAGTCACACTGAGGTATAAAGAAATTAAGCAACAATTGTGCAATATAAAGTCAAGATCAGGTTTTAAAAGTAATTGTGAGATATAAAGTCAAGTCACAGTTGATGATTCAAAGTCACATACTGATAAACTCACAATTGTGAGCTAAAAATCCACTAATCAAGAGGTAAAAATCATGATTTTTAAAAAAGTAATATTGCAAGATTGTTATATATATAGTCATTCATTACTGAAGTCATATTGTGAGGTAGAAAATCACAGTTTAGCACAAAGTCACATGTCAAGATATAAAGTCACAATAAATAAACAAAACGGGTTTCCATAGACATAAACCCATCTGCAGTCTGCACTGTTACAGAAAAAAGCTGAGAAATTCTAATATTTGAATGTCTAAACCTACAGAGTCTCCTGACGGGGCATCAATAGAGACAAATGACTCTGATTCTGACTCTAGCGGTAAGACAAACCACTCAATATTCTGTTTACATGTCAGACGACTTTCATTCTCACAAAACACCATCATTTTAATGCGAACTGTGATGTGCATAAATTCCTTATACTCTGCTTAGATCTGAGGGGGTTTTCAGTAGAAGACAAGTCAAATTCTAAAGCTTTTGAAAAAAGAATCAAGCCCTGGTGAAACAACAGATTTATATTTATATTATATATATTATAACTAATGAGATATTTGACTTTTAACCAAGTATGCGGTTTACAAAAAAAATATATATATACAATTTTTTTTATGAATTGCAATCAATGCTGAACGAAGTTATGTCACACAGTATTTCTGATTCTAGTATGAACACAGAAAAACAACAGTTGAAGATATAAAGTCACATATTGAGATATAAAGCCATAATTTGAAATGTAGTGTTACTAAAACATATAAGATGTGACAAAATTAATGCCGTATTAATCGTTTTCTTCTTCTAGATGACCATGACAATGACTCAACAGATGCTACCACATCAAATGGTAAATATGCTTATGAGCTCAGTTATGTATGAATGAAGGGAAGCCTTTGTTATGCATTTAAGGTATTAAATGGATGTTCTTTGAATTTTCTGTCATCTCTAAAGAACACACTGATGAAAACACTGATGCAGACAGTCATGATGTTGCAGACGGTATGTCTCATGGGTCTTAAGATCTTCATTTTGAGTTTCCCTAACCCCAAAGTATTAATTAATAGACACTAATGATTGTAAAAGTAGCTGTTACCTGTTACTCTCAGATTGGGCCGCTTTCTTAAAGAATGCTGGGAAATTGAAATCGGTCTCACTTTCTTTCGATACTTCTTTCTGTTTAGATGATGATGATATTGATGCCCATGATGAAGTCGCGGTTCAAGATGGCACAGGTTAGTCATTCCCAAATCATGATTTCTCTCCTTAGGAGACACAAATGAGACAGATGTAGCGATAATGCACAATTAAACTTGTGACTTTTGATTTAAAGAACAGTGATAGCAATCGTCACATCCTTTTTTTCAGACGCGGCTTCTAAAACACAGGATGAACCAGATCACCTTGATGATACAACACAAGGTAATAGTTCTGGTTAAACACTTGCTTCTCCGAGAACAGGAGGTCAGAAGGGATGTACGCATGCTAATATCTGTTTGTGCCTTTCTTCAGGATCAGATGATGCCAGCAAAACCCCTATGCCAAGCTCCTAGCGACAAGGACTCTACAAAAACACTGTAAGAGGTATCATGTGATCACATCAAAAGCTTTATAATTTCACAAGCCATCACAACTATTTTAATAAGATCATTTGTTAAGGCTTGTCAATAGGAGTTTGGTTTCAGATAAGCTATTTACTATTTAGATATAGGCTAAACTAAGAAGAATTGTAAGTTCTTCGAACTGAGACATTTTTATTAATTATACACACTATAACAGAAACAAAACAGCAAACAATAAACAAAAACAAAACATAAAGACACCAACGATTTTAAAATAAAACTAAATAAATAAAAACGTAATAAAATTAAACTCAAAATCCGTAAACATTTTAGAGGGTTAAACAAAATCATACTGAATAAACCCAATTTCCTGGCCTTATAATTTCTCATCTTTTAAGTCCTAGCTAGCTAAATAGATTGAGCTATGGTGCTGTTTTCCAGACATTTGTAAATAAACCATTTTAATATAAGTATTTAAATATTTTACTATCATGTCTACACTCTTATTAAGGTGACTAATAAATCAGAAGTCCCAATTAAAACATAATTAAAGAGAACAGATTGTTTTGCTCCGAAATAAGATGGTAAGGCATCCAACAGACATTTGAAGTAACCTGCATCGCCCTCTGGAGTCTTGTGGTGTTACTGCTTCAATAAAAACAACATGCATTATTTCACTGATGTACAGTACTAACCTAAAGTAGCCATAGTAAAACTTATATATTCACTATATCCTTTCTTTTGTGTTTCACTGCAGAATTTTCCTGGAGAGACGTAAAAAGAATCATCTGAGACAGTCAAGATAACCAGAGTTTCACATCCCATTAAAACACATTGACACGTCCCTCTCATCCTTTCTCTTTCTCTCTCTCTCTCATATGGTGAAGGTTCCTTTTTAAGGGTTCTGGGATGCAGATTAAATTATTCGGCTGTTTGCTGTACATTCTATTTTTTAACTTTGTCCTAATTCTAGAACTTTTGTATCGTTCGAAATATTAATTTTTACCAACTTTAGGTGAAAGCAGGAAAATGCATGATGAACACAGAGGGTCTGGAATTGCGTCCCTCATGCATTTGTCTCATTGCGTAGGGTCTTAATATATTTCGTTTGGAGTGACACATTAAACTTAGAGAGTAGAACTAACAGAAGGGATTTTGAGAAAGCGAAACGATTCGGGTCAGATGAAAACGTTGATCTGTCAAATCGGCGATGTTTTCATTGCTTTGTCCACATGGTGTCCCCATCCTTGACACTGACTGAAAGACTGCACCTGCTGCGACGAAAGCCTTCCCTCCTGCTCTCAGATGAACACCGGCCTGAAATGTCACAGAATGAGATGTTTTCTGCCCACCCAATGATTTGAGACTGTACAGACAATTTCTAATAGAATCTCTGATGTCTATGTCTCTATGGGGGAATACTAATAAACTAGCAATGTAAGAGCACAGATTGCTCTGAAAACTGTTAAAAAAATATATTTTGTATAGATTTACAAGAAGTCATTTTAGTATGTACACAGGGAGCAAATCTAATAAAGACTGGGTTGTCAGAAAATCAAAAGACCCATGGAGTATTTATTAATTTATTTATTTTAGTGCTGCCAAATTAATAATCCAAAATAAGTGTGTGTGTATGTATTATGTACATATAAATACACACAAAAAATTATATTTCTGTATTAAATATATTTATACATATTTTAAATTATATAAATATATAAATTTAAATATTTTAAAAATATATTCTGTATGTGTATTTATATGTACACATAATAAATATACAAAGAAACACTTATTTAAGATGCAATTAATCGTTTGACAGCACTAATGTATTTATTTTATTTTTGTATAGTAAACCACACGCGTCTCTTATTCAGGCTTTTTAAACAGAACTGCAATAATTACAATAAAAATAACTATAATAATAAATTAATTAATAACAACATATCGTCACAAGATAATAAAAATAAAACAACTAAGAAAATAATTAACAATCCGGTCAGTAAAACAAATATAATATACTAATATTTAAATGCAGATACCATGCAATACATATGGTAAACAGCTTTTTTTCTCTCTTTATAATAGATTTATTTCATTTATTTTTAAAGTATTTAAAATAATTGTGTGTCAGTTTATTATGCTGTTAGTCAAACACAATGCAATTATTTACCTGAAAAGCAAGAAGTTTATTTATTTATGTGTATTTCAACAATAGACGCAATTATTAAAACTGCATATTATTAGGGCTGCAACTAACGATTACTTTGATAATCGATTAGTTGGGCGATTATTTTTTCGATTAATCGATTAATCGGATAAAAACTAAACACTTCTTTAATTTGATGTTTTGCTGATAACTATATAAAACCACAAA
>JAUCMU010000039.1:16992592-17005548 GCA_032275025.1 Enteromius treurensis | reverse complement strand
AACTAAAAAGAGATTACAGACAATATTTCTTTTGAAGTATGTATTAGTTTAATGATTTTGGGTTTGATTAATAAATATTGGCTATATTTTAAAAAACAAATCCAAATCTACAGGTTCTCGTAGTAACATATTTTATAAACCAAGTATACAAGTATACTGAATAGAATATCTTTGTCAGAGATTTTAACAAAGCAAATAGAGTTGCTGGACACGGAGTTAAACGTTATCAGATGGTGTGAATGGCCTTATGAATGAATGGATCATATTTCAGCGGTTTTAGTCAGAGAAAGAAAGTCTTATCTAAGCTCTGTCTTAATTTTTAAAAAAGGGTTTATCCGTAGACTGGATTCTTTGACCCTTACCAAGAGAAAGAGTTAAGTTTCCACGTGTGTCTACACCGGGTCTTTGGGGCGCGACACAATCTCGTGTTACATCTCGGCGGTCTAAACCTGGCCCTGGGGTGAACAAACGAGAGGATGAGGAGGAAGAGGAAGGTGTACCGGTGACAAAAGCCACCAAACAGCTCCGAACAAAGCGCTCGCGGCCCGCTTGTCCGAGCGTGACTTGAGGTCTCTGTGTGCAAATGTTCCCGTCACCCCAAACTTACGGGAGGCCGATGAAACCACAGGCAGGGTTACAAAATGGAGACGGCCAGTGAAGCTTGACCCTCACAGTGCATTAGCTTCCCCCGCGGCCCACTTTCCCAACAGGCCGGAAGGGCGCGAGAAGCCTTAAGAAATATTATACTTTAATTTAAGGCGTAAGAGGGTTTAAACATCCACTCCGATCTAGTGGTTGATATCTGTGAGAAAAGACCTACCTTTTACTGACAAACAGCGACACACTCAGTCGACGGGTTTTGCGCGTAATATAAGACCCAAGCGAATTACTGTTTGCTTAATATCCAAAACTAACACGGTGAGATAAAACCCATTCAAACGCCAAATAGACGCATTCATAAGAGTGTCCGTTATCTGGAAACTCATTATCAGCACCTGTTGACAATCCAAGATTTCAACACTGTGTTTGGCTTCACTGAGGTCGAGACCGGTGTGTGATAAATTCTGTCCACACTGGCTTTTCTTTTCATTTATTTCATTCGTTTCTTTGTCAATCATTCGAATAGTTTTGACACGTTCTTAAAGGACAGTTCGCCAATATTTTGTTATCGTTTATGGAACGCAGGTTTTATGTCGTTCTTTTGCAAAGAGCCTAACGTTGCGGGTTTCTTTCATACTGGAGAAAGAAAATATTAAAAAACCCACACATTTAAGTCTTTCTTATCTATTCGCGTCTGTACATTTAGCGGCAATTTCCCAAACAGGGTTTAAGACTAGTCCTAGATTTAAATAAATATTAAGAGCAGTCTAAACTGGAAAAAAGCTTGCACTGAGATATCTTAAAATACATTATTGCCATTGTTTGGTCTTAAAATGCTCACAGATGAATGTATTTTTGTAAGACATGTTTCTAAAAAATCTTTAATGTACTGAAATGTAATGTAAATGTAAATTCTTAAATGAAATGTAGTCACAATACATATAAAGGCAGTAAAAAAAAAAAAAAAAAGGCCTATAGTTCATAAAGCCCACAATTCTCCAGAGTTTTTGGTTGTTGAAAGTATTTTGATTTATGGCGTGATTTAAACAAAACAAACAACATTTGATAAATGTATATATATATATATGCTATACGATTTGAGAATTATATGCAAATTAGAGCATTGGATAATGTATCATTTGCATGCGTAAACATAACATTTCAGAAAATGCGTAAGCTAACACAAAACAATAGTCTTACTGTACTGTTATGCTTTCATTAGACACAAAAAATGTGTGCAGGTACCTAGAAAACGAACTGCAAATAGAAATTGAATTCAATCATATTACACTTGGCAATGCAGTATTCATTCTGTGGTTGTTTAATATCGGTGGCGAACATTCATTTGAGACCTCTGGCAGGAAATGAGAACTTGTCTGACCCTCTGATCAAGTTTAATGTCCACCTGTCCACACTGTTTCTCTGTCCTGCTACACAACATATTAGATTTGGCCCACGGTGATTAATTACAGAGCAGTTCAGGGACCCAAAACTCCAGTGCCGCAGTAATTTCAGATGGATCGAGTTTCTAAACAGAATAGCTCCTTCAGGACGATCAGAGGTGGCTCGTGACCACTGAGACAAAAAGTCCTAACAGAGCCGTGGATGAAGCTGAAATCTGAGAACAGAACAGGAATCTGTATGAGAAAATGCACAGGTCTGTATGTGCATGTGTGTGTGTGCATGTGTGTTTATGCTGGACCACAGCAGAACTCACCTCTTGTTTCCTACATACTCTCCTGTGGTCTCTTGAGAAGTCTCTTGAGGATTTTTTTTTTGTTTCGCAAAATGTTATATATTTTTACAATATTACAGAAACTTTCCTTTAAAAAAACAAACAAAAACGTAATATTTAAAGACATTTTTATGTATTAAAGCATGCAGAATTATTGCCAAAATGATTGAAAGTTTTAATATTTATGTAACATTTATATTTAATATATTTATATATTTAAAACATTTTTATGCTCATTATTTAGAAAAACAATATTTTAATATAAAATTGTAATTTATATAATACAAAATAAATGTTTTGTTTTTTTTCCTAGTTATAATTTTTTACTTATCGTACACATACATGCACACACATATTACATTTTAAATAAATGTAAGCCCTTTTGTAAAAAGTACAACATAAATTCAAAAATTACATATTAATATATAATTATTATAATTAAGATTAATATATTAATATATATAGAGAGAGAGCATTTATACTATACATATATTTAATTGTATATATATCATAATATTCAATATAAAATGTAATATTATTTTAAATAATGATAAAATAATAAAAACAAAAAAATTATATATTAATATATAATTATTATAATTAAGATGGTTAAAAATATATTGCCACAACTGTTACATCTGGAGTACATTTTGTTATTTTTATTTTCCAAAATATATTTAATATTGTGATGAAAATATAGATTTTTGCCATAGGACACAACTGTGGTGGTCCATCCTTTTCCATACGGTCCGAGCGCTGTACCGCCTGACCCCACCGGCTGAGCTGAACAGATCCTGGACTGGCACTTCTAATCTCGTCACCCAAGGTTGGCTCCAAGAGCGCTATGGTTTCAAGCACCTAACAGAGAGCTTTTGTTGGAGATCAGGCAGGCCTGCAAGAATGAGGGAAGCCACAGGACATGAATCTGGCCAGCAGAAATCTGGCCACATCTGCCAACAAGAGCAGCTGATGTGTAATAATACAGCTTTGCAATATGTCTTGTCATTCCATGCTGTTACTGTGATTGCATTAATAGTCAAGTATTCAAGTACATGCAAAGCATTTTTGTGAACCACTTAATTCTCCTAAAAGCAAATGAGCCTAATATTTCTACCAGGAAAAAATAAAAGCTAGCTGTAGGTACACATTATGTAAGCTAACAGGTTTTACATTATTTGGATTCGGGGTTTAATAAAGAAAACACAGTATTGTAACGTAATAGTATAGATCAATAACAATACACGCAGACATAGTTCACATTTCACATTACAACAAAGAAAGCTTTTTTAGTTCAAGAGCTCATTAGCTTTGCTACGACACACGTCCATTTAGCTCATCAGGATGGAGTTTATCACAGAAATGCATTTGGAGGCCTGCTGGTGTTTGTTACATTGTATAACAGCTTGATGTGAACTGGCACACGCTACAGGAATGCGATCTTCCTGAGAGCTGCCAGATATTCAGCTCCTGCGATGGGAGAG
Organism: Enteromius treurensis; assembly: GCA_032275025.1. Classification (NCBI taxonomy): domain Eukaryota; kingdom Metazoa; phylum Chordata; class Actinopteri; order Cypriniformes; family Cyprinidae; genus Enteromius; species Enteromius treurensis. The sequence continues at coordinate 17,001,732 of JAUCMU010000039.1, read as the reverse complement.
GAGCATTAGCTTATGCAAAATACAGATACCATAGTACTTGAATGGACCATGCTAATTCATTAAAACATCACCAGAAATTCTTCATTTTATTGTCTTTCTTTAAAAACAGAGCAACACTTTGGTCTTCATTTACTCAAATTGCAAAAATAAAAAACGTTACAAATTTCTAGCCTTTTTGTTTTGTGTGTTATATTTATGATTTAGAAATATTGGACCTAAAGGTGTAAGCAGAGATTTTATATTTATATTTTATAATATCAGTTTTAAAGTAAAAAAAAACAAAAACATAAATATATATATATATATATATATATATTTACTGATTTTTTTTGTATTTAGTTTTGAACCTTTTTATAGTTAAAAGTGAAAATAAAAATCTGTATAAAATAAATAGTTAATTATAAAAGTAAAAAATTGTATCACACTATATACTGGCATAAATAAATGCAGAAATAAATATAAATGTATTGTGTCCCAAAAAATGTTGCAATTTCAGCAAGCTAACAAATAAATAAATAAAATATTAAATAAAATTAAAAGTGGTCTGCTGTTTTAGATGGTCAGAATATATATATATATATATATATATATATATATATGCTTTTTTTGTTTTGTTTTGTGAGGTTTTGGCCACTTGTCAGCTTTAGATTGTCAAATGATTGATCATCTAAACCAGGTTAAGCCATCAAGGACCAGCAAACCATCTTATGCTATTCTTATTGTTCTTGTATTCTTGTTTCTGGCCACAGCATTTAATTGAATTAGGAAAATTTTGGACAGATTTGAATCTAATTTAAAGTTCAATCAAATGTACTTTAATTTAATTAATCAAATTAACAAACAACAACAAATAAATAAATAAATCCCAACAACACTGTACAACCTGTACTGTGGTATTTTGAAGACAATTTATGAATTTTACACCATTAATGTTTTTAGAAATAAATACATTTTGAAAACACAATTTATTAAGCAAATACTAAAAATAAACCACACCATTACTCATTCTTTTCAGTGTTTTTGGTAGAGCTACATCACAAAATAAGCGTGAACGAACCATTTGAAAACCTCTGATCTTAAACCAGCCAGGTCATCTTGTTTACCAAGGGTGAATAAATGAGAAAACACCTGTAACTTCCTGCATGAGTTCCTGTGTCTCTGGTCTGTGATGTTGTGTAGGTGCCCTCCACTGGTTGAGCCGCCTTACTGATCCCATCTCTGCCTGCTAGGCCAAAGAGATGATAGGACATACCATGAATTATGATGCTTTTCAGCCCAAATATTGCTATCATCAGTCAACAGCTAACGTGCAGTAGATATTCATCATCATTTCTGCACTTCAATATGTTAAAACACGGCAGATCTGATCTGAATATAAATTATGAATCAAAACTGTGTCAGTGCTCAGCTGTCATTTGATTGGTGGCAGCAGTTTGAATGACAGGGGCCGGGGTTAGAAGTCCTGCCCCTTACAAAGATGGGGGGCTGGAAGGGTATAAAATGTATTTTGCTGGCCAGTCAAGCATAAGGAAGTCAAAAGCACGTTTGCTGGTTGCTTTATGTCTGCTGCACAGTTTCCCACATAGACCTGTGCTAAAGATGCTGTCACGGTAAGTCAATGACGATTGATTTATAATTAGCAATATCAACAAGGGAGCAACTGATAGCTAAATGAGCTAAATAATTTTATAAATATATATATATGAAGGTGGAGCAGTGGATTGGTTTATCAATGCACTTAAATGAGGAGCTTTTATGTTTCTGCATTTATTTACAGCAGCTTGCATATAAAGTACGTGCGTTGATTTTGACATTCATTGGGAATCAAACCCATGATTTTGGTGTTGCTTAAATGGTGTTTAAGCTACAGGAATGCTTTTCTATTAGACTAAAAGCATGTTTTGTGTAGGATTTGGTGCATATGACTAATCTGTGGTTTAAAAGTCTGTTGCATTATTAAAATGTTTTATTATTTAAAACAAGCACACATTAAGTGCTAAGTATTACTTTTAACCATTACTTGTGTATTTAAAAGCCAAATCGATGAATTTACGTTGTATGCAAGAAAACTATATTAAAATAATACTAAAAGCATGCATTTCTCAGGGGGATTGTTGGATTTTAATGCCCATCTTCAGCTGTTTTTGAGATAAGCATGAGAAATTTCTCATTTATGGGTGGCATTATTCTGGACTCTTATCATTTTGCTTTCACAGAAATCTTGTAATTGCTTCAGTGGCTGTTGTGTTTCTGGCATCCACCGTATCTACGGCTCCTGTTGAAGGTACAAGCTCTTTTCCCTGAGGGATTATTTGACGGCACACTCCTACGTTTAACGTACAAAGTCAACCATCATTACAAATAAGAACAATGAATGCAATCCATTACTCTGCTCATTTATCATTCCGGACAGATAAAGAGCCTGAGGAAAATGACTTTGAGGCTGAAGAGGGTGAAGAAGAGCTGTCCGAGGAGGAAGAGGGTAGGAGATGAAGGTTTTTTTAGATGTCCTGATGAGAGCCCGTCGTACCACATCAGGAAGCTCATATTGTGGGCAGTTTGATACTAGATGTGATCCTGCAAAAGGATAAAATCAGAAGTTAATAGTATAATGTTGATGATAAACAGTTCTAAAGTAAACCTGAATTCTCTTTTAAAGCTTTTTTAAAAAAAAACGTTCGGATTCATAAACCTATCAAAGTGGATGAATAGAACGTCTCAAGGAGAACATAAAAGAGCAGATCAGTGAGTCCTAAACTGTGTGGACTCATATTATTCTGATAACAGTCAGCAGATCTGTGAGGGATTCGGGACAGAAAGAGGAGAAGGGCGAAACAAAGGAGCGGTTGTTATAAACTGTATCGATTTTCCCTTTTCTTTACAGATGATGATGACTCCAAAGGTCAGCATATGAAGGGTGGGTGACAAGTTCACAGCTTACCACCACTGCGCAAAACCTTAGTCATCTTTAATAATCACATAATGAATCATAATTTAATAATCACATAATAAGTCATAATTCACTTCAAAAGGGAGTCTTTTTTTTAAAGGCCGAGCTATTCGAAACATTTGGGGTTCTGCCATAATCAGAAATTTACAAAATAGTACTGTGGTATTTTTACTTGTATACTATGATTTTTGGAAATGGGATCAAACTTTGTTTTTCTAAGATTTTAATGTATGGTGACCACCATACAGTATCATAGTATATATCAAAGCAGCATGCTATTATATGTTGTTCTTTTTGGACAAGTATTTTGGAGTATCATGTTTATACAATGATATTTCTAACAAAAATATGATTTGAATATAAGTGATGGTATTTTTATCAAACGTCGATATATACCATGGTACTGAAATACATATACCAAAGTTCATATTTGTAGTGTACATATATTTCAGTACTATAATATATTTTAAAATACCATGGTATTGCCATCTGATATAACCATAGTACTTTTTGCAAGGTAATTAAGATACTACAATTAAAAAAATTGGGGTTGGTATTTATTATTATTATTAATATTTTTTAAATGTGTTCCTGGAGTACAAAACCAGTCTTAAGTAGCACAGGTATTTTTGTAGCAACAGCCAAAAATACACTGTCAAAATGATTAATATTTATTTTATGCCAAAAAGTCATGAAGATCATGTTCCATGAAGACATTTGGTAAATTTCCTACTATATAAATATATTAAAACTTGCTTTTTGATTAGTAATATTACAGATTTTCAAACAGTTGTATATCGGTCAAATCTTGTCTTGTTTATTCAGCTTTCATATGATGTATAAATTTCAATTTCCAAAAATGGACCCTTATGACTGGTTTTGTGGTCCAGGGTCACATATAACAGTCTACTATGCTCACCAAGACATTTATTTGATCAGAAACACAGTAAAAACAGTACTATTGTGAAATATATTACAATTTCAATAATTTTCAGAGTCACATGACCCTTCAGAAACCCTAATTTTACTAAATTACACCATTAAAGACTAAAGACTGATCTTACTCTATATTTAACTTGTAGCATTTAGTTTTAACATTGCAAAAACTAAACTAAAATCAGATCTAAAATGCACATAAAAGCCAATAAATGTAACTTAAAATGTATAAAGCTGGTTTATACAATATGCAAAACCCCTCAAGCACAAGTCTGTCATTTCAGAAGCCACCTGGCCAGAATAGATTGATTGAACTGTGAGAAATGATCTCTGGGAATCTTAAGAATATGTTTCTTGTTCCTCTCCCTCTTCTCCCAAAGGAGCCGGATCGCAGCAGGCCACTGCAGCACCCAAAGGCTTGGGTAAGGTGAAGCTAATCCTCTTTAGAGCTGGAGGCAGAGAACACTGAACCTCTCAGCAGTGGAAAATAGTTCAGTGGGTGCACCCTACTCAGTAAGCAAAGTCAATCAGTACTTAATCTGGTTTAGGGATCAGGTATGTGGGGATTTTCGCCACGGCATTGCTCGATTTATTAATAAATGTGGAAAGACGAAACATCAGGTGCACAGATCAGTGGAAAACAAGAGGCCTGTAGCGCAATGAGATTGCATGTTTGTTAGGCCGATGTTAAGACTGAAGGGCTGTTTTTCTCTAAGGTATGACTCCTGGCAGCGCCGCCGCGGGCGAATCCCCAAACGGTAAGGAAAGTCTACTCGATAACGCAAAAACAAGTTCTGTTCGGAGTGCATTAGCCTCTCATGCCCTCTGGTGAAAGGTGAATTTGTTGAAAGCTCAATGGCCACTTTTCAGGCCTTTCTGAAGTCCAATCCATCTTTTGACAAAACCTTTGCTCTTGTTTCCCAGGTCACAAGCTTAATGGTGGCACTCAAACTGGCCAAGTCTGTAAGTGTGAACCTGATCTATCAGGGGCAAAACTTTCACACAAGTCGCACTTTAGAAAAGCAACACCGACTGACCTTGTGTAGGAAATGCGCTACAGAGCTTTAATACACACCCAGGGTCACAGCCGAACATCTGGAGGTCAAATCTAGATATATGTTCTCTCTCACGGCCGATCAGAAACTAAACTAGTGTATTTGTCATTACAGCATCGGGCAGCACATCGGCAGCTTCAAATGGAGCAAACGGTAATCAGAGTTTCAAGCAGCATATTGTAAAACAGCCCTGAATCTTGCTGATTTCCATAGAAAGGCCTAATGTTCAAAAATATTGCATAGTTTTTTGTCTTTACAAAATCATATAAATGTATCTGTTTTAATGCACTTATGAAACAGAAAGTATTTAAAATGTGCAAAGAAGTAGAAAAATGTTCGAATATGTTCAAAATAAGTTTATAAATAAGCATCTCTTCACAAACTCTATCACTTTCTGTTGCTGTTTAGATGTAGGAAAACATTGACACTATGTTTGCCTTTTCCTCTTTTCATAATTCTAACCTTAAAATTAGGCATAAATAATGTCATGCATCTGAAAATCCACTGAGTAGGGGATAATACAAGACTTCCTAACCTTATAAATGGTTGTAGAATGCAAAAATTCTACAAAACACACATCGTACTTTGTGAGAAAATTATGTGCTAGAGCAGAATACGCGATATTTTTGGAATCAGCATCCCAAAATTTGTGAAATAAACTAGATTTCATTCATACAATATGATGCAGGGTGGTGAATCATTAGTTTAGTTGTTTAGTTAAGCCTAATTGCATATCTTTTGTTTACTGGAGCATTTTCAGTATTGACCGCTATGCTTTTTTACATGACAAAGATTGTTCTCTTAGAAACATTTCTTTCCGAGTTCCAGGAAGCAACGGAAGAGACGGGTACTCTCGCCCATCTGGCTCTAGTTCTCATGGTACTGTACCTGTTCACCTGCTCTATATGCTTTTTGTTTTGCCCTAACAATTGGACTGGCTAATCACTGTAATTATTTCACTTACAGATGCAAGTTATGGTGGACAAGATGGGTCCAAATCAGAGACAGTTCCTCCAGGTACCTCATAGCTGAAAAAAAAATGAAAAGCAAGTTACACATTTATGTGGCATGGCATAAATGCTAGCAATATACACTAAAAATACTAAAATGTTTAATACCATTTCAGAGCCAAAATAAGTGTAAATAATGAACAAATAGTAAACAGTAGTACATAACATGAAGAGTGATAAAGGGAATTGTTCTCAGGTGTAGGAACTGGAGGAGCAGGTGCTAATGGAGGTTCAGGATCTAAAATCCCTGGTGATGACAAAAGCAAAATTATTGTTTGAAATATGATCTTAAATATTTACAGCATTAGAGAAACACAATATGTTTAATGTGTTTCAGGCACAGATGGGGGCGTCCATTCAGTGTCCATTACTGTTGGTAAGAGATCCCTCCGTTTATGTTAAGGCAACCGTGACTTATAATATGTATTTGTATTATGCACATAAATTAAATTAAATACATACCATTCTCTTCACCATGAGAAATCTTTGCCATTCTCACAGTGTCATCAGGTCAAGGGTCATCAGGCCACATAGCAGCAGGTCATGGGTCCACAATGATATCCAGCCAGACGTTAGAACGGCCCTCAGACGGTGTGGGTGTAGTTTCCTCCGAGGTCCAATCACAGCCTGCAGGTATTTTAATCAAAAAGAGGGAACAGTTCACCCAAAAAATTTAATTTACTCATCCTCAGGCCATCCAGGTTGTAGATTAACTTTTTTTTTAAGACATTTTGTTGTGGATGAGCTTGAAGATGTGCTTCTTCGTTGAAAAGAGTCCAAAAAAAGCTGATAAAAACGTCACAATAATCCCCAAGTGATCCACACGACTCCAGCAAATTGATTAACTTCTTGTTAAGCTGCATTTTCTTACAAAAATATTCAACGTTAACCAGTTTTTAACTTTAAACTGTTGCTTCTGGCCAAGATACTAAAATTCATGCTTCCTTCAGTAGAAAACGTTCATCCCCTGTTGTTCTCTCACATCAAAATCCCCCAACATATATGTGTTTGCTTGTAACCTGCGCATACTTCTCTCCTAAATATGACAATATTATGGAATGAGGATTTGATATTTTAGCTGTTAACATTTAACTGATTATAACATTTTAGCTTTAAGTAGTGTGGTTTAAAGCTAAAAACATCTTAATGATAGCTTTGTTTCTTACAAACATACAGCTTTTCACTATACAAGACATTAATTGATGGTCTGGAATCATGTGGATTACATGTGTGATGTTTTTATTCAATTTCTCAAAATCTGTTTCAATGAAGAAACAAATTGATGTACTTATCTTGGGTGGCCTGATGGTAAATCAGTTTTCAGCAGCTTTTCAATCAGGTGAACTATTCCTTCAAAAAAATTTGTTTAAATACATTATATATAAGGCTTCAAGTAAAAGATCTATGCAAAAGTGATACAATCATAATGCTCTTTGCACATATGTTCAGGGTCAGATGGATTCGCTGCACATACAGACGGCTCACATTATGAAAACGGTATGTGTTTAACTGGATCTTGCTATTGCATATCAAGAAGTTCATTTCTCACTTTTTAAATGCCTTACACAATTATCAAGAACAGATCTTGTCTTCTCACATCAGGGGAAACAGCTCATGACGGATCTCAAATAGAGTCTCCAGGTGATGAACATTAAAGTTTACATAGTTAACAAAACGTTATGATAAGTTATGTATGTAATTATGTGATTTTTATCTTGTACATTTAGAAACCCCTGAGATAGAATCTAACGGTGAGTGCATTAGAATATTGTGCGTCATATTAATCAGAATTAGTGATGTAGTCATTTTAATCGGGCTCTTTTTTTATAGGCAATGGACACAAACAGCTTCTGAATGGAGGAGAAGCAGGACTTACAGGTGAGGAAACAATGAATAGGGTTTTGATTTGAATGAATGATGAATGGTTTTAATTGATTGACATTTCATATGACATAAAAGATTAAAAAAAATCACTAATTGTCTCTGATGATGTTTTGGTTGCAGGCTTGGATCATTACATGGCCGGCACGTCTCAGATACAAGGAACAGGTATAAAGACATAATTTAAACGGAATTTATTTAAATAAGTGAACTTATTTTCATGTGTTGATTGTTATATGTACATGCAGGTGGTTTTGATTCATTTGGCACAAGCCCTCACCTGGAAATTACAGGTAAACATCAGTTCAACTCTTCTGTCCTACAAAAACAAAAAACACATTTGGATTAATTAAGTTAAACCCAAAACACTTAACAGAAGCTCATATACTGTTTAAAATTTTGGGGTCAGTAATGTTTTTTATTTTTAATGTGCCCCTATTATGACAGATTATCTGGTTATTTTGGTTTTGTGAGTTGCTAATAACAGGTTGACATGCATGCAGGGTCAAAGAACACTTTAATTTTCCTATAATATAAATGCATTTTTTATTTGTTCAACGATTCATTTAACAATTCATTTTACCAATAACCGAAGGGGGTTTCATTTCATGCGATTTCATTTTAAAGCAGTGTTTCTGAGCTTTTAACGCTCCAAAAGCAGCACCTAGTGGAGAAAAATGAATTTGCATTTTCCTTCAGACCAACACTACAATAAAGAGAGACTCTCACTAAGTAGGTACTACATTTAAAACTGAAAGTACTACCAGACCGTTAAAACAGTACGTTCTGTATAGTATGAATGTGGGTAGTATGAATGGAACTCGGACGTACTACATCCGCCATATTGATGCTTTCACGTGTCACGCGTCGTTAATGAAATCATTCTTTAATTTCACTAATAATTATTATTTTTTTTTTAATCAAACATAGGGTGATTCTTAAATTATATAGTGCAAATTTACAAACACAACATATCTTTAATTTGGCCGGAATTGCAGGTGCTTGTCTTATATGCAAGAAGGTTTTGAGAAAATATTAAATAAGTTGTAAATAAATGTAATTTTTGATTATAATGTGTCCCGAAAAGTCATCCAATGTATTTAATTAAACCCCCCATGCCTGGAGTCCCCCCAGTGAATTTTGGCCATTTCCACCACTGCAAATATATATATATATATATATTTTTTTTTTTTTTTTTATGCTGTCAAACTACTAATCACATTCAAAATAAAAGTTACCCTTTCAGTCGAATCACTTCGACGTTACATATGGGAACTCGCCAGAGAGACCAAATGCCTTTGAGCTTTA
>JAUCMU010000039.1:16964453-16986917 GCA_032275025.1 Enteromius treurensis | reverse complement strand
TTTACTTTTATAATTATTGGTATGTAAAGCACTTTACAATACTGTTAGTTTTTGAAATGTGTTTTATATATCTATATATATATATATATATATATATATATATATAAACTCGCCTTGCCTTCTCAAAGGATTTGACGGTGTCATCGGTGCAAGCATGCAGACAAATCTGGCAGGTATTATCTTTTAAATTTTGCCCAACATACTATTTACAAAATACATGTGAGTGAATGTAAAAGCAGCATTGGTCTTTGTACACGTACCTGTAATAAAAGTACTGACATTGTGATTGATCAGGTGCAGCAGGTGATCCAGTGACTGACGGACAGACTCAAACAGACATGACAGGTGAGTATAACACATTAAGCACAGAAATAATAAAAGTAAATATGAAATATTTATGACATGCTACTTTCCTGTTATTCAGGACAGGGACACTTAGCTGTGACAGGCGGCGTGCCGAATTACACAGGTAACCACATCTCCTCGGCACATCCAAACATGTGTCAGTCAATCACTTATGCGAGGGTTTCATGTGTAGTTTGTGTTTCTAAAAAGCAGATTCTGTGCGTGCGACTGGCACTGGATTTACAGGTGAGTGACCTTTAGATTACATTAATAAATCAGAACGACCAATTAGCTGAAGTGACAAACTGTATGATATTTTTTTTGTATTTTGGCACTTCAAATGTTCTTGTCAAACTTTCAGATGCCTCAGAGACACATAGTAGCATGGTTCAGACAGACTTACCAGGTAAATTACGTTTGAAAACATCTGCCTCATCAGGTGGACTATCCATCCAGGTAAGCTGCCCTTATAAAAATGTACCATGGTAAACGTAGTTTCTGCAGAAAGAATGACAAAGAAGCCTGTTTGAAGGAAATTCTATCATTTTACAGTGCAATAACAATGTTATTTTAGTGGAAACTATGACTACCAAGGTCAATTTTTGCAAGGGTTTGCTTACAAAGCAGAAATTGTGTTTGTTATAAGTTAAAAATGAAACAAACCTTTCTTAAACTCAACTCCAGTCACAGGGGATCCGTTCACAGGAGTTTCCTCACAAACAGATGCCATGGGCACAGGTGGGTGACACACACACACACACACACACACACAGGTATTCCTATCATTATGGGGACATTACATAGGCATGTTTTTTTACTGTACCAACTGTATTTACTATCTTCTTACCCTAAACGTTACACCCATCACACATCTTATATAGAACTTCATTCTATATGATTTATAAGCTTGTTTCCTCATGGGGCTTAAGAAATGTCACCCCGCAAGGTCCGAATTTACTGGTAGTGCTATCATTGTGGGGAGATAGAAAAAAGTATATTTGCAATTTTTCATTTTTATTTTTAAGCTACAGCTGAACCTCAAGGGACTCTCGGGAGTCCAAGTAAGTTTTCATACATACATGCATGCATGCACTACTGATCAAATTCTTAAAAATAATATATTTTTAATGTTAAAGTCTCTTAAGCCACGTCAAAATGTCATTTTTGATTCACACTACATCTCTAAACCTGTACATACTCAACTGAACTAATAACAAGGTAAATTCATCAAATCAGATGTTTTGATGTAAACCTCTGGTTTGTTCTCCTCTAACAGGCCAACCCGGTGCTACGGAACAGACACAGCCAGCTGGTAAGCTTCATGGGAGTTCAGACCTCCTTCACTTCTATCACGTGATTTATGATTCACTCTGATGATCTGTATCTTGCTTTCACCTCAAAGCCGTGTCAAACCTATCAAGGAAACATATCGTTCATAAAACTGAATGAATGAAAAGTTCTAGAGTAGAAATGAGATAGCGAATACCTAGTGAATAAATTCATGTTTACGTCTGATTGAGATGATAGAGTGTCTCCTGTGCTGATAAACAGATGCTCAACAGCTCTTCTCTTTTCTCTGTTTTGCTTGTTCTGTCAAGTATCAGCAGGTGAACAGTACCACACATCTGGTCAGGGTCCTGAAGGTGGGTCTGAAATTCTCCACGCAGATCGTTCGTGCTGAAATATCTATGGAATGCATGTATTCAAAACAAATGGCCCCCTCATCTCAGAAATACTGGAAAAATACTTAATTAAATGTTAACACATTATGGCCCGGTTGCACAGATTGGGTTTTGTTTAGACTTGGCCTTATCTATGTTATTTAAGCAAATGTTAGCCTATTAAAAAAATGCCTTTTACATATTTTAAGATCAGATGTAGAGAGCAAGATATTTGACAGTGCAAACATGCATTTTAGTCTAAGCCTTATCTGCTTAAACTAGTTGAAACTTTGGGGTCAGTAGCCTACATCTTTTAAAGAAATGAATCCTTTTAACTAGTAAGGATGCATTAAATCGATCATAGTTTGAAATACTGTTCTTTCTATTCCTCAAAGAGTCATGGAAGAAATGTGTGAAGGTTTCCACGTAAATATTAACCAGCACAGCTCTTTTAAAGTATAATAAGAAGACATTTTTCTTAAGGAGCAAATAGCATGATTTCTGAAGTAGCGTGTGACAATGAAGACTGGAGTAATGGAATTCATCTTTGCATTAGAGAAATAAATTGCATTACAGTATTTCTAGATTTTTAAAATTTTTTACTGTAGGCTCTTTTAATCTTACTGACCCCAACCTTTTAAACATAAGGCAAGTAATATGACTCATTTCGGTCCGTTCTCCTTATGTTTCACTAAAGTTGCTCGACGAATGTAGACACTGGGAAACAATTCTGCTTGTAAGCGTTTGTTCGGCTACTTTGGCCTCGATGAACTGATCTGTGCGCCTTTTTGAAAGGTGCAGAAAATGTGGAACTGGAAGATACCTGCTGATTTCCACATGAAGCCGCGAGTGAGGTTTCTGCGCTACAGATTTCAGTGCACAGACCAGAACGCCTGGCAGAGGAACCCTGAACCCGCCCGCTAGACTTTAGCTCTCCTATGTGTGTGTGTGTCCGTTTGTTTTATTTTTGACTATTTAAACATTCAGATGATACAGTAACTTAACTTTTTATTGCGCCTGTTTATAAAAGTGCCCTTTTATTGTATTTCATTGGTACGACGAAAGAAAGAAAGAAAATCAAAGGAGTCAAATTTAAGAGAGAGAGAGAGAGAGAGAGAGAGAGAGAGAATCAACATTTAAAACGTATTTGCTGTGTAAATTCAATGGCTGTTCCCCCCATAAATGTCGCTACTGTATTTTCTTGCCTAGAATATTCCTTACCAGTGTCACAGATTGTATATTGCTGAATGTATGTCATTTGATGATAATCTTTACATTAAATTGAACATCTATTTTGAACATCAAATTCAAATATTTGTCATTTTACCCGTTTGTCGATATTACCTGAAACATCACCGTTTATTCGTCACAAAAAGGCCGTGTGTATACGTAAACGCGTCATCGAGCGGGCTTTTCTGAAAACTACAGATAGCACTTCCGCGTTTTGTATCCACATTCACTGAGAGCCTAATCGAGCCAAATGCATTATGGGTGTTGAAGTTTTTCCTCTTTCGACGCCACAAAAATGTTATCGCGTAGCTTCCATTATAAAAAAAAAAGAAAGAAAGAAAAAAATCGGAGTTTTACTGTAGAGACGAACAGCTTTTATTAAAGACATAATCTTGCCAGCAGTGATGGACTATATTAAGATTCATGAAAAATAACCCAGGCAGTTAGTGCGTATTCAGACCACTTGAAATACGCTTGCCTTAACGTTATTTGGGAAACTTGTTTTATGAAACAATGACCAACTTGAAACTACGAAAACCCGCCCAAGTTACAATCAAAGGCTAGATTTAGCAGGTTTTAGAGGGGAAAATAAAATGCAAACTACATGCAAATACTTTCAAAACATTTTATTTGAAACATATCAATACACAAAGTGTTATTCACATGCGTAATAAAATAATTTATCCCTACTATTAATGTCTCTCTGGCTATGAGAGTCACCAATGACTAAAATGTGACTGGAAAATCATCAGAATTAGCAACGAGTGACGATCCCCTCCCGGTTCTTCTACCGCGCGCTGACCGTCCAAAAATAAACAAGTGTTGAACTATGGAACTCTATGCACATTAGCATGTGTACAAACCGCACCAAAAAATACTATTTCAGTTCGTTATTTTGAAATCCAATTCGCACGTGAATCTCACAAAAAGGTTCTTTAGATTCCCCTATTTTCTTGTTCCTTTTGCCAAGCAAACAAAAACAAATGAAAAAGGAAGGGAAACGGATTAAAAGAAAGCAGCATTGCTGTGAAAGTTGGTTAAGTGTTGAATTATTGCACAAATTCTTCAAATCAGATCATCCGATATACATGTTATCAATGCATAAAATGGCCAGTCGACTTATAATATACTTATTGTGTATTTCACTTCTTTTGAATGTGTTTTCAAAGTCAGATATTAATTTGTTTCATCAAACATACAGACTCTATTTATAAATTCAAACATATGTCCTATACACAGCATAACTGGCTGTCCTGTTTACTAGAATTTTCAACTGCAAAAAAAAAAAAAATAATAATAATTTTAGTACAAAAACTTTCATTAAAATCTCTGAATACACACCTTAAACTGGCTTAGTCAGAACACGTACCCATCATCACCAAGATCAGACAATATTTCATGAGTAACAGCAATGGCTTTGAAGACAGCTAGTGCGATGCTGGACAAGTTTACACAACATTAATTTTTTATGCTTGTTTAATGTTTGTCCAATTAAACCGACTGCATTTTCTTGCTATAAAAAGGTGTGCATATTTTTTTTTTTTTTTTGTTCTTTAACAGCATTTCAATATACACTGCAAAGAAAATATTCCAGCAGATATAGAATACTTGGCATTCTTATGAGACCTAGGCGCTGAATATATAACAATATGGGAGGTCATCATATAATAAAATAAAATAATGACAACCATAATAGCAAAAAATGCACATACAACAAACCAAGTTTTTGCAGTTCTGCAGCGTTGACAGACTGCAAGAGAATTGCTTAGCATAGATGCAAATCCAACCCAGATAAATAAAATATAAGCACACAAAGCATGGGCGATTAATTTGGATTTACATCTGTAGCACTACACATTTAGTTTGAGGATTTCTCACCGCGGGAAACTACCCAACCAACAAATAAAAGCTATTTTGGATGTTTCAACTAAATGATGGAGGTTTCTGAAGGAATACTGAATTCTCTACTGCTTTTTAGTGATTTTCCCAGACTAAACGTGAAGGTAAATACCAGAGTAACAATCTAATGGCTAGCCCTGACATGTTAAATGACCAAAAAAAAAAAAAAAAAAAAAAAAAAATCAATTAAAATGCAGAGAATCATCTTTAAAAAAAAAAAAAAACCCACACAGACATAAATCCCTTTATAAAAGCCGCTCTCTCTATGATAGTTTGGGGTCTTCAGGGACGGGGGACTGGAAGTTAAGAAGAGAAATTGTCGGGTCTTCAGCTGGTTCTGACTCGAAATACGAGTCTCCCTCCAGCTCCAGGAGAATGGGTAGGTCGGGGCCACTGGTTTCGGTGCTGACAGGGTCAGGAAGAATCAAGGGCTGGGATGTGTACTGGACAATCTGCTTGCCTGAAAACACCAACAGTGCAAAATTGATCACATTAGTGACACTAAAACTAGACCATTTACACCATACAATATTAAGAGACGTCTAAACTGAAAAAAAGTTGGCAATTTTAATGATGAAACGCTGTAAAAGAGGTACAGGAAAAACCTGTTAGTTGGCTAACAGCAAGTTCTAGGCATAAAACACAGGTCACAGGTGTTGCTCATTCTACGGAATTTGGAAATAAAAACAACCTTCTAACTATTTACAGTGAATAACCATAACCTGCCATTTGATTGCATTTACTTAACATTTTGTAACAAAATGACGTTTAGTTTTTTTATACCTTTAATTTAATTTCAGTGCAAAAATACTTATTTTTATATACCATATAAATCTTTTTTTTTTTTTTTCACTTTTACGTGGTGGCAACCATAAAAAAATTTGCTAAAATGTTTTCCCCTCTCTTAAATCGAGCCATCTGACCGTGTGACGTCACACAGTCAGAGGCCCCTCCCACGATTGTTGATTGACAGCAACGTTTCACACAGACTGAACTGGTGTCTTACCTCAGACCCGCCCTGAGGGAGCCGTCATCAAACCGAGACACAGAGACAAGCAAGACTCCCAAGTGATTGAGGTGTTTTGTTGATGAATGTATTAATGAACATAGCAGTAGTCATTTACCCCCGACATCTGAGTGACTGAAGACGCGGAGGATTAACGTTAACTTATGTTTGGTTGTGAAGGGAATGCACCCTTGGTAAACTGAAATGCGTTTATGTTTGCGCGAATCATTCATGATCCAGTCTGACCTTCAGAAGCAGTTGAGTATAATGTCTTTTAATGAATCTTTGCAAATCGCCTTTCCTAATAATGTGCTGATTAGCAAGTGTAAGGTCTAGGAATACAGCTAAATAAACATCCTCTTAGAGCGCCTCGGAAAAGAGGGGCGGGGTCGACTTTTTATTAAGACCCTAAAGAATCATATCAGCTCGTGGAAAACTGGCGTTATATGACCCCATTCAAACAAAATGCATTCTAAATACCTGAATTTCCACTGTCTGCACCAGATTCAGTTTCTTTCATGGGTTCAGGTGACAGAAGGTCCTGGATCTGTAAAGAGGCCGCAGATTAACTAAGACGAGCAATATGCAGTATTTTAAGGAGAAGTTGTTAAAGTTACTTCACACACACAACTGATGCTTTTGTTCAAAGTGAAAGTAAATTGTTTCACAGGAATGAACCCTGTAGCAATCTGCAGTCCAACAGATTTACGTCTAGTGTGATATACATCTGTCATTCGAAACCATGTCAAATATTTTCCGTTAAACATATCAGACAAGTTTCTTTCAAGTCTTTCTGTTCATTCTTGGGGCCGTGCTTCTTCTGGAGCTGTTAGATACTGAACTTTAGTCACACTAGAAGTCTGCTTTCTCAGTTTCTTAATATTTAGACCATCTCTGCTTTATATTGTCTTTAAATCAAACATTACAGCTGGAGGAAAGAGTTATCAAAATAAAAACAAATATGCAAGTGAATATAAATTGATATAAAATAATAAGAAGAGATACAAAAGAAAACCCATTAATAAATAACACTCACACTAGCCAGGCTGTCCAGATCCACATCACATCCTGCAGATGATGTGAAAATCTGTGGAACACAACAAACTGTTTAAGACCAACATTAAAAACATATTGCTGACATACAGTAATACATAAAGCTATAAAACAGGGGTCTCCAAGTTCGGTCCTGGAGGGCTGGTGTCCTGCAGAGTTTAGTTCTCACTTGCCTCAACACACCTGTCTGGAAGTTTCAAGTATACCTAGTTAGACCTTAATTAGCTGCTTTAGGTGTGTTTAATTAGGGTTGGAGCTAAACTCTTGGTGACCCCTGCTATAAAGGACTATGGATCCAGAGTAAGATATTTTACACAAAAGATGTTTACATATAGTCCACAACACAAAAGGTGAGCTTGAGCACCCGCCCCTTTCCTCTGGGTTTCTGTATGTGTGTATGGTCTTGTCTTTACCCTTACAACAATAAAATGTAACTATTAATCTTA
Source organism: Enteromius treurensis (assembly GCA_032275025.1). Lineage (NCBI taxonomy): Eukaryota > Metazoa > Chordata > Actinopteri > Cypriniformes > Cyprinidae > Enteromius > Enteromius treurensis. Next base: position 16,979,277 of record JAUCMU010000039.1, on the reverse strand, counting down.
ATTTTGCTTAATAAAGGATCTGGCTCGCATCAGTCACATGACTGTCATTAACCAATGCTCGCTTGATTGCAGAGCGCACACGTAATGAGCCGGGTACGGACTTATGCACCCGGTGCATCATGGGTATTTCTTTAGAGTTTACTTATTTTTGGGTCATTTAAGCAAGACAGTTGGGTTTTTGTTTTAGTTATGTGTGTTTATGTTCAATTTAGTTTGGGTGGGTTTGGTTCATTTGCAGCCATTTTATAAAAAAGTTTAACGGTTACCATCACGGAGAGAGATGTGTAGAAGAGTCACTTGTTGAGCCCTGCTGTTGCGGTATCAGATTGTTTGGTTCTTATGATTAGTGTCCCTAAAATTAATTGCTTTTACGGTTTATATTGGCTGAAGTGTATTAGAGTAATGATTTACAAAGCAACTGCCATGTGATTCTGTCTTTCAGTCAACTGTTTGCCCCTTTTTAATAACTCTGGGCACCCGCCCCGTTAATGGTCTTTGCGCGACCCTGCATGTAAACATCTTTTGTGTAAAATCCCTCAGTCCAAAATAAACAAAAATAACATGCCTTTTGTATAATCTCTTATTTTGTTCCTATGTTTCACATTTTCTGCAAGGGGTGCCCAAGTATTTGCATAAAAATATATGCGTATGCTCATTATTTACATGTTTTGACTCAACTACAGTGGTTTATGCAGACAAGCATACATCAATTATATATGCTCAAAATACTAGTTATGTAAAATAAATCTTTAAAAATACAATTATTAACAATGTCAACAACAACATCTGTTATATATATATTTTTTTTATCATTTCAAATTAACACTCTTATAAGTACTTTTCTTATATTTGGTGCTAAAGACTGAAACAATACTAACATCGAAGAAAGACGAGGTGTCAAAGTTAATGGACTGAGCATTGAGGATCTGCTGAAGGTTTTCTAGTCCAGAGTCAATGGTCTCTAGATGATCACTTAGTTCGGTCCTGTGGTAGAAAGAGAAAACAAACAAAAGAATCATATCTAAAAGCACCACACACCAACCAGACAGTTCCACTCTCCCAACCTTTACAAACGCAGCAAATAAAACTCAGCAATTTTGCTTCAGCAGTAACAGAAGCATTTAAACACTCCTTTTTAAAAAAACGGGAGAGAAGCCGGTCCCCAGAAAGATCACAACTGTGACGATGATGTCATAGAGGGAGGCGGGGATGCTGACCTTAGATACCACATTAGTATCCAATCAGAGGTATGAGGGGGACAGGGGTCAAAGGGTGATTGGGTAATTGGAGGATTCAAACCATGCCACACCCTGTTTTTCTTCCAACTAGACATAATAAATTGTGTGATCATGCCATTGCACTTCTCAAATTAAGCTCAGGACTCCCCCGAACACCCTATTCACGATTCCTACCACCTCCAGCACACCTGAGCCCACCAACATCCCATCTGCATTCGGCGTGTTTCAGGTATACTGGGGCAGAAATGAGTGAACGAGCCTGAGAAGACAAGCTAAGCCCAGTTAGCGTCTATGTGATCAAGCACAGCGTCAGGCGTTCTGGGGACGGATCGGCTGACTGAAATGCTGACCCGGGAAGAGGCCTGAGGTGTAGAGACGAGGTGGAGAAGCCGGAGAAAAGGCGAGAGATCTCAGACATCAGAGGATAACTGAAAAGACAGAAGCACAACAAGGCACTGGAGACAGCAGGGGGCGCTACACACATCAACGGAACACTGCCATAATGGGGAATGGGAACTAGAGCCAATATAGTTGGGGGAGAAGTACAGACCGTTCTGAATTGTGTTTTTATTGAAGTCCAGGTGTTCTGAAGCCACCAGACATTGCCGAGTGGTTATAGAGGGTTGTAAAAATTGCACCGTTAAAACTATTTCCTCAGTGAAAATCAATTATGTTCTTGGACAAACCTTTAATTCCTGCGAAAAAAAGGATTTCTATAAATTCTAGAATTCTTAATATTAGACTGATTACATTAGATTTGCACAGTTACTTGAAGCAAATCCAACTCAATTCATGTGCAGCTGTATGCTCTTTGATTTTATGTTTAGCTAATAGCGTTATTTTGCATGCTGGTCATAGGTTTTTTTCATTTGCAAAACAACAATCAACTACGCATTAGCTTGCACTTGTAAAATACAAGGCCCTCAAATTCAGTGCCGTAGGGGCCATGAGATGAATTGACATATGAAATAATGCACTGGCTCACAAGAATATCGGGAAAAGTATTAGTCACTATGCCAGTCTGCCAGGCTATATTGAGCAGCCAAAGTCCACAAATGAGTCCAGCTGAACAGTTAGTTAAGAGCAATGCTTCTGTAGGACATTAAAAGATCCGCTCATTAGTTGTTTTTTAAAGCTTTTCTGATTGACGTGGAAATTTATAGATTACCCAAAAGTGAAAGTTCTGTCAATAAATACTCACACGTGCTTTTTTTTTTTTTTAACACAAATCCCAATTACGATTTGGAAGAAAGCACACAAGGCTCTTTTCCATACAATGAAAGTGAATGCTAACCATCGTTTTTAAACTTTAATAAAAGTATAAAACAGTGTTTTTTTAGAGCCCGACCGATATATCAGCAAGCTGATATTATCGGCCGATATTAGGCATTTTCCAAACTATCGGTATCGGCATTTATAATGGCCGATAAATGAATATTTAAAAAATAAACACTTTACATTTCATATCTTAAGGTTGTATTTTTATTCATTTTATTTATCAGAAAGTTAATATAATTTGATGTTCCTCTGTGCTGTTGAGACAAGTTTCTTTTTTAAAATGCATATTATGGTATATTATGTTAGTTAAAACTCATAAATAACTACTGTTAGGGAAATATGTTAATGTTTTGTTGGGCGTTTCTGAAAAAATAAATAAATTTTAAAAAGTGGCCGATATATCGGAATATCGGATTTTAAAAGCAACAAATAGTTGCATCGGTATTGGCCTTCAAAATCCTTTATCGGTCGGGCTCTAGTTAATTTAGTATCACTGACTATTATAGTTTTTGTTCATTTGTTAGTTTTGTTTAAAATAGATTCTTATAAATTTTGTTTTCACATCAATTTAACAACTTTACAAATTTAGCTGCTTTTGTATTTTTTTTGTGTCTATATTTAGTTCTTACTCATTTTTTAGTTTATTTAGTTTAGTTCTTTTAGTACTTGAAGTTAACAATACTAAAATGACAATAATTATTTTGTCAGCTAGCTAAAATAATAATTTAATTTGCTGAAATAAAAAAAATAGTTTTTTTTATTTAAATTACATTTTTATTTTATTTCAGTTAACACTTTAAAGTAATAAAAAATGCCTTTAGTTTACAATAACTCTTGGATAAAACAAAAGCACTATAAAGTGTAATAAAGTCATCCATAGAATCCAAACTAATTTTTTTTTGTTTTTTTTTAAAGAAATATGATAATTGTGCGAGAACAGCCCGATAATTGTGATTTATAAACAAAAATCCTCTTCATGTTAAAACTGCTGTTTGTGATCCAAGAATGCGTGTTTGCATACACCCGTATTATGACATGCCAGAAACGTTTCATTGTATTTAAAAGAACATCATATTTTTTTTGTGCTGTAAAGAACACAAATCAGTGAGCTACAGATAATAGAACTTTCATTTTTGGATAAACAATCTCTGCTGACGCCATCAGGATCACACCAAGAAAAGGTGCTATGAGAATGAAGTGTCACTCGGTAAGTGAAGACTGTGCTTTCGAGCAGAGAAGCTGTAGCTGTGATCAATTGTGCATTTGTTGGTAAAACTCACTTGTCCAAGCAGGCCACGCTCAGACACTTCTGGTCGTTGGGAGGCGGGGTCGGGGCGGTGACGGGCTCACTTTCCTGGAGGATGGAGTTGATGAAGGTTGTGGGGGAGAGCGGCGTGTCCACAGGTACGCCTGATACCGACCCCACTTCCACTTCAACTGGACACACCTCCTCCACCTCAGGACTATGGGCGGGGCTAGATGGCTCTTCCTTGATGTGGATCAATGGGCTTGTTCTGGGATTTTAAAAAAAGGGAGTTTTTCATAACAGCTTCATTACATTGCATTATATTTTATTATTTTAAAAATGCTATATGTAGGAATTGCAATTTAAAATCTAAAAATTGGAGAGTTTTTTGTTTTTGTTTTCACCCGGCCCCTTCCTTCTCAGAATTGACACACAGGCATGTTGCCAGATTGACCACAACAATAGAAAAAAGCATATATCGCGATGAATAAAATTAAATATGCTGTGTTTTTTGTTAACTGGCAACCCGGGTGAGGAAATACAACTGGGTAAACTGGCAGTGGGCGTGTGTCACAAAACAAAAGAAAGGACAACTTTCTGGCTCAGAAAGCACATATTCAAAGGAGAAAAGCTGACTATAGCATTGTTTATTTTAGGGCAATTAAGACGCATTGTGAGACTTCTCTGTGATTTGACATACGCTAACAAATACTGTGACACAATGCTTAAAAGAAAATAAAGAAATCAATACCTAAATAATCTTATAATATAATAAAATCGAAAATTACAATAATTTTTTTCACACTATTACATGACAATTAAGCACATTCCTCAAACCCTTTTTTTTTTAACCTTGCAATGAAATGTGACATTTTCTTCAGTTTTTTTTTGGAGATTCATCCACTGCAGCTTTAAAAGAAGGTAAAACTTGCCTGTCTTCGACCCACTCCTCAGTAGCAACAGGGTTGGACTGTGCCAGGTCAGTGATATCAGAAATGATTGGCCCTGTCATGACAGGCGATTCAGAAGTGAAGACACCCGTTCCTGTGAAAGCTGTAGAGGAGGGCTGCACACAAGAAAACAAACAGTACACTTAAACCTAGCGGTCACTGGTAAATTCAGCTTATGGTTTGAGATACAAGCGTCCAGTACTCACAGAAATAGCGGGAGAAGACTCGAGCGAGTACTGCCGAGAGTATTTGGGAATGGAGTGTGTGGAGCTGCCATCATTTAACATCAGGGGCCTGTGAACAAACACAACGAGAAAGGAAGGAGGAAAAAATTCCCACAAAAAAATAAGGGGGCAAAAGTGTGAAAAGTTAGAACAGACAACAAATAGGCTACAGCATTTAATTATCTAAATCGCAAGCTATCAATGCAGATATGCGTGTTAATGTTGATCTAAGGTTGACTTGCATCTTTCGTTTCACTCCCAGGACTCTGTTGGACCGTGCCAGTGTGATCAAGAACTGAATGAGCTGCGGAAACAAAGAATAACCGATTACTGTGTTTTCCTATGACATTCTCATGTACATGTTACTTCTTAAATACATTAAAAAATACTCTTTTAAATGTATTAACAAAACACTGTGCAGTCAATTGAAAGTGTTTCTTCATCTGAACAGATTTTTAAAAAATGTAGCATTTATATCAGATGCTTAAAACGTTACAACAATCCACACAAGTCCCATCCATCACTTAACATCTTGTAAAGTAAAGAAAATAAAAATAAATAATAATCTGTTTGTAAGAAACGGATCCATTTTTAAAGGTGCAGTGTGTAATTTTTAGCGGCATCTAGCAGTTAGGTTTCGAATTTCAACCAGCGGCTAAGTTGCCTGCTCACCCCGCCCTTTCGAAGCGCATACAGAAGCTACGGAAGCCGACACAGGACAAAAATGCCATTGTCTGTTTACGCCTGCCAAGTAAAAAAGTGGAAAAGCCACACCAATATTTATTTTTACCGACGGAGGTGGAGTTTTTCTTGAGCATAATACCCATGATCCTGCATTTTTTAAATTTCCTTTATCCTCTTACTTCCACCAGAAAAACACTACTGATTTGTTTGCTAATACTACCACTACTACTACTACTTTGCACGCATTTTAACATGGTGATGACACGAGCGGCCCCCTAAAACACCAAGGAAGAAGTAGAACAACGATGAACAACTGATGAAACGCGCTCTGTAGAAGTTTGTCCATTTAACATGGCGGCACTAAATGGCGACTTCCATGTAAGCGGACCAGAGTTGTATGTAGAAAAAATTTATAAGTTATAGTGCATTTCTGCCAATAAATTCTCCTAAATATTACACACTGTACCTTGAAGAATTTTTGAAATTCCAACTAATACTTACGGATAGTTTTGGTCTGTGCATATTTCTTTCCTGATTTACCTTTTCACCGATGCCAACAATATTTTCTACAACCCTCAAAAAGTGATGAACCCATCTGGGACCTGATTATTTGTTCCGTGGCTTTTGGTCGGAGCAGAGATGTTGTCGCTGACTTAAAAGGTAAGTTTTTTGTGTTTATTTTAACAATCTGATCATATGGTCTTCTGGATATTATTAGACTAATCTGACAAATTACACACTTACCTGTGAAACATTATTTTAATGCTATGTTAGCTAGAGTTACTCGCAGATGGGTTTGTCACTTTTTGAGGGCCCCCTGAAACATTTCCGTTGTGGTCTGTGCTATTTGCAGCGCGTTCCTGTGTTTGCAGTGCCTGTGCTGTCAAACTGATGAAGATGTTTTCTTAGTGTGTTGTCATTTTTTTCTGTTTGCATGTGGTTTCTTAAGTTTGCAGCGCGTTGAGCTCTTCTCGGCCACCGTATGATTACACCAAGACTTGTCCTATTATGATGCTTTAGCAATTTAATTTTTACTTTAAACTGATAAGGCTGCATGCACAGATGGATTAGGTGAACGTTTAACTGCAAAGGCTTTGTCGTGAAAGACTTACCAAACAAATGTACGTGTCACTCTGAAAGCATGAAAAAGCTCCACTGATTTTACCTTATTGACGACTTTCTGCTGTTGAGCATGTTTCTGTCTCAAAGTGGCCACTTCCCTCCAGAGCGCCTCATTCTCACTGCGAGACAGAGACAGAAAGATGTTATTAAAAGTTTCAAGTATTGAGCTCTCTTTGAAATGTTTACAACAGTAAACTTTGTCAACGGTCGCTGAAAGATCTCCGGGGTGGCTGTTTTTTTTTCAGGGTGATTGAGTGAGGCCTGCTTCTCTTAAACTCTGTTCCCCTGACACTGATAAAATGGCATTTTAAGTGTGTGCTCACGAGTCCAATATGGCCACAGACACACGGTCCAGCACACAAAACCACAGGCCAATACTGATCATCACTGTGGAAATGGAAAATTCAAACACAACTATGCCAAAAAAATCCTATGAGCTAAAGGACATTTAAAATCATGAACAAAAACGTTGAAAGGCACACAAATAAAATGAAAAATCCCCTACACAAACAACAGTATGGTCTTTCTATAAGAACAGATGCGTTGCCTGATAGAAAGATAGAAAACTTTATCCATACACTGTACTCTTTAATTTGTGTGTGTACTGTGTGTATTTATTATGCATATATAAAACACACACATGCCCGTATATATTTAAGAAAATAGAAAAATAAGTTATGTTTACATATTAAAAATATTACTGTAATATAAATCAGAAATACAAATTTATGTAAATATTTTTAAAATATATACTGAATGTGTGAGTTTATGTTTATATATATATATTAAATATGACAAGATATTTTGATTACTGGAATAAATTTTACAAGAAAATATTTCAGTGCTTCTACTTTCATGTTTCATTTACTGTGTTACTTGCCATTACTTAGTAATTATGTGAAAAATCTACTAGCAATATTTGAAAAAAGATTGCCAGGTAAATGCTATTTCTTTTTTCCCCAGTGTAAATTTGGCTGACATCATTTGTGTCTGACATTCATCTCATGGACTCCCTGTGGACGAGTCTCTTATATCAAGCAAGAGGCAGAGATTATGAGAGGACTCAGCTGCATTATAACCCAGCATCGCTCGTCTGTAAAACAGCAGAGTGCAGGAAGAAGCTCTTTAAGAGTCCCCTCCTCCCATCATGTGACCTTCCCCCGCTCACCCCTCAGCAGATGGGACGGGGGTTTATAGAGGCAGGTGTGGATTCCAGCAAGCAACCTGATTAGACCTTTCCCAAATCTCCATTCAGTCTCAGAATGTAAAGGCAATTTCCCCTAAAATCTTTCAAAATCTCCTTCATGCCAAAAAAAGACTTTCAAAAACCTAACCATCCAAAATCAAAGATCTTTAAAAAAGATTAAAAAAAAATTACTTAAAATAAATCACAATTTGTCTCAATTGTTTTAAGGCATTGTCAATTTTTTTAAATTGTGAAATCTGTGAATTTAGTTTGAAAGACAATAAAACAATAGAATCGCCAACAGTATAATTTATTTTACTGTTTGATATTTCACCGTGAACTTTGATAACTTGTTTAATGAATAAATTAGCCATTATGATTTTCTGTGCTCTATTTATTTAGAATATTCACATATTTTTTATGTATTAAATATGTATTGTTTTTTTAAACAACATTTAAGATGGATTTTAGAAATCTGTAACCTATTCAGAAGACTAAAACCCCAAAATCGATGCAAAATTAAATGATTGAAGAGGTGACACAATCACACTGACCCCTCCTGTGTGTGTGTGCGTGGGTCAAAAACTAGCGACCAGTCCAACTGTGAGAGCGGAAAGTGACAAAATGCCTTGGGACAAGCTAAGATCAGCTGCTAAAATACGTCACACTGGTGTGAGGACAGCCATCCGTTTTAAAGCCATGACTAACAAGGTTTAAAAAGGTGAAGCATTAATAAGTGGTCACAAACCCAGCTGAGATTAACCCACATTCACATCTTAAGCGTTACACTTTGAACTGCTATTGATATCAAGCTGCGTAATGCTGGAGAAAGACTAACTGCCTGGCTGTCAACAAGCCAACTGTTACATCAGTCAAACTTTTCCCACTAGGTTTAGGAACTACCTGAATGCCAAAAAAAAAAAAAAAAAATACAGAAATGTAGAAAATGACAAAAAAAATAATTACTAAAAATAAGAGCAGAAAATGTACAAATAAAAAATGTAAAAAAAATAAAATAAAATGCAGGAAATATTATTTTAGGTGCTATTAAAATGAATGCACTTACAATTCTAAGCTTAGGCAAACATACACAAATAATTATGTTACAAAATTAACTTAAATTAAATTAATTAAATTAGAAGAGGAAATGGAAATGTTTTGGCCAGTCCTAAATGCACTGTTACTTACTGTTTGAGGGTGCTGATTTTGGAGTCCATTGACTCCTGCTTGCCCTTCATGAACTGGACATCTGTCATCATTTTAGACATTTCGTCGGTGTTCAACTTCAAGTCCTCGTGTTTAATATTCGACACCTGCAGATGGACACAATGAAAACGTCAAAGATACGGACTGAGGAGTGTGCGTGTGTCTGACTGGAGGGCTGAGAGGAGTCTATCATGACCCGTTCCTGAACCCTCACGTAGTGGAAAGCATGTGTTAACGGTTTGATTTCCACCCCGAGCTGGACATTTGGACAAAGCGGGAGAGGAAACACTATAAATTGGAAAGTGGCGTCGATGGAGCATCAGAGTGAGGCCAGATTAAGTGCCCCAGAACCTCGGCCTCTAATCCAGACGTCTCCAGCTGGCTTCCTCTCAGACCTGCTGATTATCGCAATCTGTCACTGAGCCAATGGGAAAGAGAGGGACACCGGGATTCAAAGTGGCCCGAGCAAACTTAGCAGAGCACATGGAAACCATCACACTCACAAAAACTTGATCTGGTTACCAATGACCAGACTCTATGCACTCCCAAACGGCTGAATGGAAATACACAAACCACAAATATCTGAACAGAAGTGCAGCGTTTCTTAAATGGTCTGGTTAATTCCTGCTTTCCAATTTCTCCATTATACTAAATATAGACCCATCTACAGATGTCTAATATCATATATATTTTTTATTTATTTTTTCCACCTTAATTCATGTTATATATTTATTACACACACACCCACACACAGACAAACACACATTTTTTTACTATATATTATTATTTCCTTAAAATGTTTAACTATCCCCCCCAAAAATGATCCCCTTATAAAAGCAGCTACATATTTAGAATATATGAAAAATGTTTAAATTGTGATGCTACAAGGACACGTTATATTACATTTGATATACAGTACAAGGCCAAGCAACTGATACAAAAATGGATATTATATAATGACACAACTGTGCGCAGATTTAAGTTTAGTTTCTGCCTGTTAAAAATGAGGCCTGTCATAATTATAAAACAAATTGATTTATGATTAATCCAATCATTTCAGGCCCATTATTTCTATAGCAAAATAAGACATGACATCAATTTAGTAAATGTAAAAAGAAAAACATAAAATATTACAAGTTGAATAAAATAAGACCCTAGTTTGAAAACCTTTGTCCAAAAACATATTTATTAAAGTTAAGAAAACGGTAAATATATTACTCAAATTCTTCGTATATGTGTATATGATGCGTGTACGCATTAGCGGTCTGACATCATGACTGCCTCCTAAATGAGCTTCAGCCTGACCGTAAAGCTGCTTTGGATCAAAAAAGCCCCTCCGAAATACCAACTAATTGTAAAAACCTGGAGATCATTCAAAACTCAAGGTCACTGCAGCTCATCTCTCATAAACACCCTGCTCATATATTTTCAGATGTTTTAGGAAAGGCAAGAGTTTCTACCTACCGTTGTGACTTTCCTCTTGATGTTCTCCAGCAGATGCTCCTGTCCGCGGATGAAATATGGATGCTGGAATTCAGTGTCGTCTTTCTCTGGTTTTACCAGCCCACCCTGCTCAATGTGGACAACTTTCCGAAAACCATCTATGAGAAATATATTAATGTGTTATAAATATTATATATTAACTGCTTGTGGCAGTTACAAACAGCAGAATACAGCACCCAAAATAAGCATCCGAGCACCTATAAATGAAATATATTATTAACATCAAATATATTTAACCGTTAAATGTGGCCAATTAGGGATTAACATGAAACACTGTAAAGCGGTTTTGAGATTATGCGTTTTGTGGGAAAAAAACATTTTTGCATTTTCCAACAAAAGACAAATAAAAAATCTTCCATATCTAAACATTCATTACATAAAACTAATAATTTAGGCATAAAACTATCCATATTGTTCATAAACAAATCAATATCATAATTTATTTTCAAAGCACCTTAAAACCATAGTGTACCAAAGTGCTATATATAGTGCTGTAAAATACAGATTACAGAAAAATTCCTCAGCAAACTACAGGCCTTGAGAGATTTTAAAAACGAAAACTTCCTCCGACTTGGTCAACTAGGTACAGAATTCTCTTATACTTACACATGTTGAGCTGGCGAACAAAACTGGGCATGTTATTGTGCTTAAAATATTTGGGCAGAACCTCTTTGGAAAACTTGCCCTGGTCGTAAACGTGGAAGCTGTTGCCGCTCTAAAAAAAAAAACAACAAAAAAGATTTAAAGTCCAACAACAGATCTAAAAGAAAACGGTTTCAGTTAACTCTGCAAACAGATTTGTAGCTTTTCCAGAACAAACACAAGCATCAGGCAAATCCACTTCTAATACTCTAGATTTAGACAAGTGACAAATGCTATTAATTCAATACTTTTTACACGTTTTTAATCACTGTTTATTTAGTGTCTCTGGTTTAAGCCTTAAATGGGTAATGATGACTGAATCTAAGCCAATAAGGAAAACTATATCAGGCCCTTTTAACCCAAGTATCAACAGGGCCATTACAACACAAGGTAAAATCTACAGTACATGCATGTTCCTGTGCCTCCATATCAGAGGTTATTTTAGGACGTGATGTTTCAGGCCTACACTAGCTCATCACAAATGAATCTAACTGCAATACAGATCTGTTAACCTTCTGAAAACCATGTGAAAGCCCCGAACAGGCTCTGAACTTACTGGACTCCAGCAGATTAACGGGTCTGTGTCCGGATCCTCCAACAGCGTCCAGAGTTTGGTCAGAAACGCAGGTACATTACTACCCGAGACCATCACACCTCCGGGCCCCACACTGTGATACTCCATCAAAGATGGTTTAGTGATTGTTTTTGACGATAATAACACCTCTGTTATGAGTCACTGAAGAAGTGCAGAGTTACACACTCACTCAAAGTGTGGCTGTACAAACGCAGATTACGCTCGTGGAATACACCAATCTGATTCTATTTCCCTCTCGGAATACCCGGATCCCGTTTAGATCCCGTTTAAATAAGAGTTTTTGATCATTCAAAAGTAGTGGAAATTTCCATTAAATCCCCACAGCGTAGAAACTGCGTAGAGACAACTAGGGCTGAGAAGAGTCGCTCTGTGATGACGCCACCGTGACGCGCCTTTTAAAAATACCATTTCATTTTTTAATGAGCTTAGCCACAAACAGCATAATTAAAAGCATACAAAATCTTCATTTCATTTGTTGAAAAGTGTTTAAAATAATTAATTTATACAAACAAAAGGTTTAACCGTGCACGCGATCACCGTTGAACTTTAACCTTTTACTTTAGACGCAGTTTTAATAAAACGGGCTCAAAACCAAAGCATTATATATTTATTTTTAGAAACAATAGATTTTTATTGAATTCAGATTAATCAAACTTAAAAAAGTTTGTGCAAAAAATAAATAAAACAAACCGACCGCGTCGCAGTTTGACCTTTGACGTCATAGATTCAAAACCACATGGTCGCATTTTCAGCATGCGTCCAACTCACAGCGGCACCATGAGTAAATTAAAAAATAAGAAACGAAATTTAGAAGAGAATGAAGACGAACAGGTATGATTTGATGTTATACCGATATACCGTTGTTTTAAAGCAGTAAGAGGCAGTTTATCCATAATGCGTTATATGCCAACACGCGTTTATGTAGCGCGAGGTGTTCTTTCTTGATGAGTTTGAGATTAATAGTACATATTGATGCATTTACGTGGAGATTGCTTATTTAATGAATATTAATAGACTTTCAGCAGTCGCTTATGTTCACAAAGCACGCGCTCCGCTTTCCCTAACCTTGTTTATTTGTATACTAACTTATATCATTGTATTTTATTTTCTTAACGTATATACTTTTGCAGTCAAACGTTTGGAAACACATGGCAAGCTATATATTTTTTATGTTAATAAAAACCTAAAATCAATAACATCAATAAATAAATGCTTAAAATTAGGTTGTAGGTTGTACACAAAAGGAATTATCCTTTGTAGGAAATACATTATGAAAACAAAATGTGGTTTAAATGTGTATTTATTGTTATGCAGGAATGAATGTGTTGTTTGTTTTTATGCATTTGTGATGGTTTTTCTTTCTCAGCTGCCCATCTTTGATAAGGACAGCGTTAAAGATGGTCATCTAGATGATGATGATGATGAAGATCAGGGTGATCTGTCAGACAGTGAAGAGAGCGACTTCTCTGGGCTTGAAGAATCAGGAAGTGACAGTGATGATGAGGAGGAGGAAGATGATGATGAGGAAGAAGAAGAGGAGGGTGCTTCTGAAGAAAAGAGCTCTGACATAGAGGAAGATAATGTTAAAACAGCAGGCGATGATGGAGACTATCAGCTGCCTGCCAAAGAAGTCATCAAACCTCAGGTACTGTAAACTAGAAAGTTGCATTTTAAGTGGTAAAATCCACTATAAATTTATATTGAACAGGACTGAAGTCATATTTATGTCACAACTTGGAAAAAACGCTTTGATGTACTCTCTGGTGATACGAAATTGTGTTGCTAAGGATTCAATAATAGACTCATTATTGGTCCGTAAAGTTCAAAATACACTGGTGCATATAATCATACATAATCTCAAAGTTGTATACCAAAAACACCTAGCTTAAGTATTTACTATTTAGCCCATGGCTGCACATTGGTCAATACATTTATGCAAAGCAAGTTTTAGATGCATGATATTATGCCATAAGCATCCTCAAAGTCATCTTAAAGCACAATTTAATAAGGTAATGGCATCTTGATCTTTGACCACAAAAGGCCAGTCCAGGCTAATAGTCTTTTCAGCAGCAGTGTATTTGTGCTGCTTGTAGTGATTTCGGAGCTGAAAATAGAGGGAATAGTCTCATGAATCGTTGGTAGTTGGAAGTTCTGATTTGATCGGACATGGTAATTTGCCTGAAAGTTTGCGAGCCACTGGTTTTCTTTGTCATATACTGTGTTTGCAGCTCATTGGCCTGTGCAGAAGTGATTTCCATTAGAAGTGTATTTGTTATTGCCAAATGTATTGCATCCAGCTGAGTTCCTGTCATATGGAGCGTCACATTTCCAGACAGTGTTTTGGAATATATTTTGACTCCAAAGTGAATTCGGACACTTCAGCCAGCATCGTGATGTCTATCGGCCTATCGACCCAACCCTAGTTTACGCTCATACCTACTCTCACAAAAATATTAATAGCACCGAAACAAACAATGCTAAGTTAACGAAACTCATGCATTAGATGGTTGAATAGTTGTGTTTAATGTTGAGATCGATGTTGTTTGCATAACATTTCTAGAAATTAGTGAACGCTGTGACATGAAAAATTGTGCGATCATAATTGATCAAACGCCCTATTCAGGTAAGTGCCTGTATGTCTATATTTAGACATAATCCAGATGAGGGATTTTTTTCTGTATATACAAATAATGCATTCAATTGTAGCACAATAGTAAGCAAGGCCGGTTCTACGGGGGGGCAAGTGCCCCCTCAAATCAAAATTTTGAAAAGCTGAGAAAGCACATGATCTATACAACTAACACTAACTAACTACACACTAAGCACACTAACTATACAAAACGTTATAGGTATACACCTATACTCCGGAAATTAATATAAAAATATAGCCCTAACAAGTTAATATAATAGAAGATTATACAAATAGTATAGAATATACAAATAGTAAATT
>JAUCMU010000039.1:16921022-16952278 GCA_032275025.1 Enteromius treurensis | reverse complement strand
CATCCAACCTGACAGAACTGGAGAGGATCTGCAAGGAGGAATGGCAGAGGATCCCCAAATCCAGGTGTGAAAAACTTTGCATCTTTCCCAAAAAGACTCATTGCTGTATTAGATCAAAAGGTGTTTCTACTAAATACTGAGCAAAGGGTCTGAATACTTAGGACCATGTGATATTTCAGTTTTTCTTTTTTGAATAAATCTGTGAAAATGTCAAAAATTCTGTGTTTTTCTGTCAATATGGGGTGCTGTGTGTACATTGAGGAAAAATATGAACTTAAATGATTTTAGCAAATGGCTACAATATAACACAGAGTGAGTTTACATTCCGTACCCACTGTATGTAATTTTATAACCTGTTTTCTCTTTATTTATTTATTTATTTATTTGTTTTACATAAATAACTGCCAATTTTACGTTTAACCTAATAATTTAAAGGGCATTTTCAAAGCATTTTGAAATGCAGTAAAGCTAAAATTTAACTAAAATTCAAGTATTACATGAAAAAGCTGAGTATATGATCATGTATGTTTTTTATTTCTTTATTTATTTTATGGGCCTACTGTATCGCCAAATCATCTTACTTGTCATAAACAAAGCACAAATGTATTGTGTATTAAACCTGAGCATTAATCTCAACCTGTCAGTCTTCTCTGCTCTGAGTGAACACGCAGTCTCTGAAGGCACTGACATACAACTGTTCTCTTAAAGAGACAGGAGCATTTAAAGGTGTGCACGTAGTCACGTTATGGGGGAGGGAGAAAATAGAAACAGTGGGTGTGGTGAAGTGTGAGAGAGATGAAGATAATTAAAAGCGGGGCCCGGTGGGCCTCTGAGGCCCCAGCTGCAGATGGTTCCAGAGCAGCCCAGGGACATAAAAGAGGAGCTCTTGACACTTGCAGGCGTGTGCCAGTTCCACTGAGTTGATGCTTCGTCCAGGGAGGATGTGGCTCTGCCACTGAGGTAGCTGTGAAAGGAAGTGTCACCTGTGAAAAAAACAACAACAAAAACACACATTCTCTCTCTCTCTCTCTCTCTCTCTGTCTGTTTTTCTCTCTAACACTATCTATAGCTCACTTTTCACATTGTGCATTTGCCTTTCAGACCTGTAAGTGCTATGGTGCACACAAAGCAGGTTGAGCTACGTCTAAAATACTGTCAGCAGAGCAGGAGAGAAAGACCATTAACTGATACAGCAAGCAGTATGGCAGCCTACACCCTGAAGTGGCATTATTCTCTCTCTCTTTTTCTCCATCACCCTCTCTGTTCTTTTTTCCCTTGTCCTTTTTTCACCAATCAGACATCAGAGTTCCCTGGCAACAAAATTGGGCACTGGGTTGGGGGTTGGTTGTATTTCATACTCATAATGACACCTCGTTCACAAGGGCTCTGTCGATGATTTCAGCGAGGTGACTCGCAATGCCATCCCTCCCACGTAGGTATCGCTGCTTTTGCTCAGACACACACGCTCGCACTCGCACTCAGGCAGCCCTCCTGCTGACCTTGAGCTGAATCTGGCGTCAGCTGCCCGGCAAACTGTATACCCCACCCCACCCCACTCCACTCCACCCAGAAAGATCACACAATGCAAATCCAGCTGGTGAGGGAAAGAAAATGACTGGCAGCCGCCCCATCACGGCAGGCTGGTCACTATGCTGGATTGCTCCAATGAAATTTAATTAGTGCTTCTTACTAGGGTTGTCACAATACCAGTGTTTTTGTGGTCGATACTAGTAACAGTGAAATTTCACTATTCTTTGTTGCCACAAGAAGAAATGAATGTGCATAACCAAGCTTAATTTATTGCTATTGAAATTAAATATTATTATTATTAATAACATATTAACAAATACAATTTAAACTTACATGTACCCTTTAAGTATTTTTACATGATATTATATTCATTCTCCAAGCTGGTTGTGTGTAGGCTCAGAGTTATGTACATAAAAGTTCTTAACTTATTGAAGTTAAATATTAATATACAATAGTAACAAATAAAATATGCATGTAATATATGTAGACCTTTAAATATATTTTTCTGTAATAAAAAATCTTTATTAATATTTAAATTTTGATAGCTGCCTAAATCTACTTAAATCATTTAAAAATAATTTTCATTAATTTAAACGGAATAAATATGGAATGAAATCAAATGTAAATATTATACAACAGAGTATGACAATGTGCTATTTTGTGAGCCTACTTTATTTCCAAACATCCTAAAAGTACAGCACTAATGTTTGCATATTACACCAATGCATTAACCTCAGCGTGTCAGTCATCTTTATAATATTTTTTTCCATTTTCCTATTGGAAAACCTATTTTTATTCATCAAACAAAATAAATAGTCGTATAAATGATAAATGACTGTACCAATATTTAGAATGCATAAGATTTTTTTTGTTTGTTTGTTTACATTTAATATTATATTGTATGATTGTTATAATTGTATTTTTATTGTTAATTGTTTTTGTTAATAATAAAGTAATTATAAATTATCAATTCAAGTAATTATAAAACATTTTAGCTTTTTTTGTTTGTTGGAAAATCTAATTCATCAACTAAATGTATAATATAATATGATGCAATAGGATGTAATAATATAATGCAATATGTGTAAACAATGTGTGTATGAAGTAAATATAAACATGCATGTGTAAAAAAAAAAATTGCACACTGACTGGTGTTCAGATTTTCTTCATATCAAATGATATTTCGTCGTTTTACAAAGCTAGATTCACTCTTTGTAAACCTTAAGGAGATTTGTGAATGCACTTCATGTTGATTTGAATTTGTTTGATTGAAGGTGGCTGCCACGCCTCTGTCTCCATGTTGCTGGACGTGGACACACTTAAAGAGATCTGCCATACTGTATGCGTGAGTCATGCTGTCAGTAAATGGCTTGTTTAGCTTTTCTGTGGTCTGTGAATCTCATGCCTGTGGGAGCATGATGCGTTTCTGATATCCTAACAAGTCAAGTCAAGCCACCTTTGTTTATATAGCGCTTTATACAATACAGACTGCTTCAAAGCAGCTTCACAGTAATAAACGGGAAAATAACCGAATCAATGATGCAAACTTCATCAAATATAAGACAACACAGAGGAAGCATTTTGTGGCCCAGACTGCTGTATCGAGGGAGAGACCAAATTAATCATAAACCCTTGCTAAATGAATCTATCAATTTCACCTAGTAATAATGTTGCACTTATAATCTGTTTACCATTTTATTATTTTTCGCTAATAGCAGTCAGTAATGGTGAGGTCCTACATGATGATAAGAGCCTAATTGTACAATTATACGCACGTTGCATCTTAACCATTAGCCTCGCTCCCCCCTTTTACCAATTCATTTATGCATGCGTAGTGCAAACACAACAGCAGCCAGTTAGGTATTATTTGCCATGTGTCTAATTTGCTGCGAATCAGGAAGGCATTTGTGCTGGTTGGGGATAGGAGGCTGTTTACCCGGCAGAGACATGTTTGCAGTATAATTGAAGCATCATTAGCTGACGTGAGTGCACATGGGGTTGTGTGTTATAACGTGACGTTATGGCATCTCATTTGACGACTTGGGAGTGGATTTCAGTCACATTTCTTCACTGGATACATTTGTGTCAGTGTGGCTCTGTACACTACCATTTAAAAAAAAAAAGGGTTTTATACTTTTAGAAATTAATATTATTATTCAGCATTACCACAACAGAAATAAATACATTTAAAAAATATATATAATATACACTGCCAAGTTTTTTTTTTTAATGGAGTCTCTGCTGCTCATTGAAGCTGCATTTATTTAATCAAAAATACAGAAAAACAGTAATATTGAGATATATATTTCTCAAATATTTTCTATTTTGATATATTAAGAATAATTTATTTCTGTGATGCAGTGCTGAATTTGTCGTTTTTTTTACTTCATTACACATTTACTCCATTATTTAGTGTCACATAAACATTGTCACAGATACAAAGTATTACAGATCCCAGAAAAATTAAGTAGCACAACTGTTTTCAATGTTGATATCATAATCATATTTAACTTGTCATTGTTTGTTCATGTTAGCTCACAGTGCATTAAATAATGTTAACAAGCACAACTTGTGATATTGATAATGCATTAATAAATGCTGAAATTAGCAATAACTAAGATTAATAAATGCTGTAGAAGTATTGTTCATTCTAAGTTCATTTTAACTTATGTTAACCAATGAACCTTATTGTATTGCAAAAGTATTGTAAAAAGTATATATACACACACACACACACACACACACACATACATATATATATATATATATATATATTATTATTATTATTATTAATAATACCAGTACCATGGTTATATATTATATATTCAAATATATATAATTAATGTATTAGATATATTAAAATAGTTAAAAAAATAAGTTAATTAAAATTGATAGCGTTTACCAGTATTACTGTGAGATTTTACTGTATTTTTGATCAAATAACTGCAGGCTTATTTCAAAACATTAAAACAAAGTTTTCCTCACCAGATGTCCAAATGTGTTTTTTGAGCGATCCAACTCAAAACATTTTTGCAAATTATTATTCTTTCGTTGTCCTCCAATTAAGCCAGTTATGATTTTTTTTTTTTTTAAATTAGCACCATAATTGACCCTTTCAATAACATTTTTCACAGATGAGGCCGGCAGGTTTCAGCACATTTGCGAGGACATTTTCAGAAGAGCAAGAGCTCTCCAAAAGTTTCAGTAAATGCACACACTCAGAGGAACGACACTCGAGCACAGTCGATGCCTCTAAAGTGTACACACACTCTCACGTTCATTGCCATAAACCTCCTTCAAACACAATCCTTTCCTGTCGCTGAATAGGACTCAAAACGATCAAAGCCTCGTGGAGTCGTGTGTTAGATGAACGTTTGATCCGATGGAGTGCTCTCCACGGCCAATGGAAACCCCTCTTCCTGCTTGCCCCGGGGGAGGAAGCGACCGGCTGAGAGGTCAGGCTAATATTTAGAGATGATAAGTGGATACCGCTGGAGGTCTCCAGGCGTCTTGTTAAGGGTTAGTTACCCCGCTTGGAGAAACCCCTCCTTCACGCCACCTCAGCCACGGCATCGCTTCTCTACCAGACACTCCAGCTGAAACATTCATGTGCCACGGCCGTGAAATTGCCACGAATAGATGAAGTGCGGAGACACCCGAGTTGCAGCTGATTGTTTTTTAATGCGTTGAGCATTGAGACCCGCGCATTACTACACAGATCAGAGTATGAGAAGGGGATGAGTTCTCTGATATGACAGGATCAATAAAATATCACAGAGTGTTAAATACTGTATCAAGTACATGCTGAGATCTACAGTAGCTGAATGGGGCAGGCCTTTGGAAACACGGTGAATGATTCATGCACTAAATGACATTGAGTAGATCTCGTTCTATTGACCTGTTCTAGAGTTTGTTTGGAATCTTTTTTTTTTTTCTCTGGAGACTAGGGCTACCTGAAAGTATCGGCCTGAACTTCTCTTCACCCGTGTTTGTACGGCTAAAGGTGCAGTCTGTGGTATGCTTAATACTGTCTTTTCCGAAGATTTATGAGTGCTTTTGGGGCCCCAAAGAGAAGAGATGAAGTTTCCTTCAAAGCCACAATTCACCTCGTCGTTTATTAGCGGCGGCGGTTGGGTTGGCGGATCTCAGCTATGTGTGTGTGTGAAGAGTTCGAGTAACACTGTGCAGATGTTTGGGCATGGAGCAGATGTCAAGAACGGCGGTTTGGGGAAGGAGGGATTTGCACTTCTCTCTGAGCGATTGCTCGTTTTACATCACCTGCAATTGTTGATGGGTAATGATGTGCGCGTTTACCAAATCCCTTCTTCCGTGTTTGTCTACAGCCCCAATGTGGACCCACTTGCATCTAGCTTAAGCATTGGCTTTTTTACAAAAAGCAAAAAAGGTTGTATGTTAGTTTTCTTGTACACCAGAGCTTTTTTCCCCCTGCTTTTTTCACTTTCTAAGAGTCAGCGCTGGTGTGAAGTGAACTGGTGTGGGTGAGCGTGGTTGGCATGTATACCGAACACCTGAATATCCTTTAACCTTTTTGTTGTGTTTGGCTTTATACTTTTTTTTTTTCTGGTGCTATAAAATATTTTTGTGAGACATGTTTGGAAGCATGCTTGGTGAAACATGAAATGTCTTAGCCCTGAGTTATAATTTTTTTTTTTTTTTCGTTTGCTGTCCTCTGGACTATGATGTTAACAAGCGGTTTCTGATTTATTTGTATACTGTTTTCAATTCAAGCTGTTTTTTTGGCCGTAACCTGGCACACCTGGCTGAGGCCCATCATACAGCCTCCAGGGCACCGGCTGAAAGAGGCAGCAGCAATGCAGCTGTACTCCCACACCCTCCCTCCCTCCTATAAACAAGACATGCTCCATCCATAACAGCCGCCTTAAGCCTCCTGGCTGGATGCTGTGGTCATGTTTAGGACATGTGAGATATGCCGGAGAAGAGCAGTGAGTATCAAATACATATATGGGTCGTTTTACCATTATATGATCTTTTTAGTGAGTTAAAGATTTAAAACAAAAACCTGAGGATTCTATCTTTCGTCAACTTGGGTCACTTTAGTGGTTTGTTTAAAATAATAACTTTTCTTTTATTGTATGAAGGTGACATTTAAAACTGTTTTGCAAATGTTTTACCTTCATCATTTATTTTTGTTTTGTTTGTTTTTTTACTTTCAATCTTACACCAAGAAACAAATGGAGGTTATTAAATGCAAAATTGTATATATTCATTTAAAAAATGGCTGGCACAGTGGAAATTGGCAATTATTAAATGACACAGAATTTTGGAATAAAATTTTATACCTAGCAATTTTTGTACCCTACATTAACATTATTCAATATTTTCGCACTTTGTAATTTTTAATGATGATAATAATACTAAACAATTGTTCAAAATGTTTCTTTTAAAAAATGGGTTTACTTGTCTACAAAGTATGAGATGTGGGGCAGTCAGGCAGTAAATACAGAGTAATCAAGGTAAATGTCATCTGTGAATTTCTAGTTAAGCTCTCATTTTGTCGAAATATGTAAAAATATAATTTAACTGCATGCTAATTGTAGCTACAGTAGGTAGATATTTTAGATATTTCTACCAAAAATGTTTCCACCACTAAATGTTACGTTGTGTTATGTTGTGAATAGAAAAATTCAACTAAAAAGAGAATAAATGTGTTCTTTGTTTCTTAAAGGTCAAAATGTCCATAGTTGATGAAACTCCCATATATTCTTATAGCAATTTCAGCAGTATTCACTCTAGAACAGGACCTCTTTGCATCTTAGACTGTCTTGTGCCTATTTATAGAGCCACTGACAAGAAACTATTAAAAGAGCTATTAGCCTGTGACATAACGAGGTGACGTCGTGGAGGGCTCTGTGATGGGCTCATCATCTGTGGTTTGCTGGAAGATGTGAGTCACCCAACAGGAAGAGCAAAAATGGGATGAAAAGAGGAAGTGGGTGAATTAGTCAATATGCAAGAACAAGATTCAGCGTCTTGACTCTATCAGTATCTCAGATGTCAGCCCTGTCCATTAAGGCATTCAACAAATCATCATTCATGAGAGCAGGGACTGCTATTGAGCAAAATCTTTGCATTTTCTCTTAGTTAAGCATATTGCTCCCCACTGTATTCATTTGTGTTTAATTCCGACTGAATATACACATTATTGTATAGAAATTGAATTTTTATTAATAAATTAGCACTTTCTTACTTTTCACACAGAAATACTAATGAGCGCTTAGAATTACCCATAACAATTGCGGAGGCGTGGTGCTTTTATTAGGCCTGTTAATGGTAAGTGCTGAATTCCCTACAGTTTTGGGTGCTGTGGCTGGCTCTGGAGTTTCCAGCGCTCCGCTGCATGAATATTCAAACAGCTCCATTAATGAGAACAGAGCTGGATCAAGGCTGCGGGCTCCGCGATACGCTTCAATATGAGTTTGAAGCAGCGCAGCTGGTGGGTATACGCACATCAGGATGTGATGCGGGGGCATTTCTGCCCTGGGATCTTTCTCAGAAAGAAGTCTTTTCTTCTTTTTCCTTCCCTTTTTATTTTTTTTTAATAACACTGTACGTTTGAAATGGATCTGATTCAAGGCGAAAAGCACATGTGTTGTCAATAAAAGAGCTTGAAATGGGGTAGAATTCTCTGATCAGCTTGAGTTAATTAGCAGCGCTTTTAACAAGGCATTTTATACGAAATTACAGTATGATGCAACAGATTTCTGAAATGTCACAAATGGCGAGCTTTTAAAAGAAGTGTAGTGCACATCATAAACACTACCAGGAGAAATGTTGTGGTTGGAATTATGTATTTCATGTGTTTAAAAGTGCTCACCAAAGCTGCCTTTATTTGATCGAAAATACATTAACAGTAATAAAATATTGTGAAATATTATAACAGTTATTATAACAATACATACAGTTTATTCCTGTGATCGCAAAGCCAAGTTTTTAGTATCATTACTCCAGTCTTCTGTGTCACATGATCTTTCAGAACTCACTCTAATATGCAGATTTGTTGAAAACCATTATACCATCCAGTTCAGCTGTTGATAGCTGCTTCTTATAAAGTAGAAATCATTTGTAACATTTACTGACTGAACCTTTTGAACCACAAATACATCCTGAAACGTAGATATAATCTCTTTCAGACATCTGACTTATTTGAATGATCTGTTAATTATTTACATCTTTCAGCTCTAGATGGTTAGAGATGCATTGTTTTGTCTTTGAATACTACTTATTATTTTTCTCCCATATTTGCACTTGAATTTTTGAAAGCCATCCAAATGAGTCAAGAAAGTAATAGTTTTTCACCCGTAATCACTTCAGCAAACACCCCCACCCCACCCCCCCACCCCCAACCATTTTTCCTACACACACACACACACACACACACACACACATTCAGCAGTCCTGTCTTCTCTTCTGTGTGGGTCTTATCTTTTGGGCTCAGGAAGTAGTTTGAATTAACAGGCTGGCTTTGAAGCCATCAGGCAAGGTTAACCCCACAAGTATTTCCTGTTATGGCATCGCTCTTAATCCATGAAACCAGATTTCTCATCTGTAAAGTAGATAATGTGTCTGGAAAAGCAAAAACATTTACTGTGGGTTATCATGATTAAGCAGCTTAGCCGCGACACAGAGCGCTGGGGAATAGCGGCGGGAGACAGCTCCTTTCTCTCCCTCGGAAAATATCACTACTGGATTGATGCAGTGAGCTTCTCTCGAAAAACAATCAATTTCTGCCCCCGTAATAAATGGCCTGTTTGTTTGGATTCATGGTGGAGTGGAACGAGGGAGTTTTCTTTCCTCCCCATCATGTCATAGTCGGTTAATGAGCCGACTGCGCGCCTGACATTATTGACTGATAAATAACGCAGGAAATTACTTTTGATTCCATTTGTATTCACATATCACAGCGTTCCAATTAATCAGCAGCAATTTCTACTTCAGCATTACCTTTTATAAATGTATTCAATTTCATGGCAAATCACAGATGCTACAGCTTATTAAACCCCTCTTGATCTCACGCTAACCTTAATGTAGCATGCACGCGCTCTGCATTGCAGAGGCCTAATAATACCGTGACAACTGCATGCTTCTTTCTAACACATTATTTCGCATGTTTTGCAACCACAAACCATGTTAGCACAGTAATAAACACCGCCCAGCCCTGCGCTGTCCTGCTCGCAGCTAAGCCTACACGACTTTGCACACTGTCAGCCAGGATGTGGTCAACTAACAGCTTACCATGTTTGCCTGCTGAACACGATGCTTGTTCGAGTTACAAGAAGTTTCACTCACGGGTCAAACATTAGTGTACACTCGGTCAATATGATTTCTAAAGGCAGGGTCGTTCTCAAATAATTTTTTTTTTTTTTAATAAATTTTGTATAATGTTTTTTTGAATTCAATTTAGTTTTCATCATTAAATGTGGACCGTAAACATTCAAGTGCAATATTGTAAGAAATGTATGATATATTAAAAAAAATTATTGCATCTGTAATCAGCTTATATTCTTATTAAATTGATCATTTAAAAAATATTATATATATAAATATATAACTTTTATTACAATTTTTATTATTTTATAGATATATTATTACTTGGATTATTTCAAAAACTAGAGAAAATCACTATGAACTTCGACCTGGGAAGTACTTTTATCCATTTATTATTTTTATTAAATGTTTTATTTTAGTTGGTTTTTTATTTTTTTTTTATTTTACCAAAATGGGAAATTGAATTTATTTAATTTTACTACATTCAAAAAGTATTTTTTTTAAGTAATTATATTTCAATTTAATGTTAAATTAAATAAACAGTATGAAGGCAATTGATCTCACACTCGCAT
Source organism: Enteromius treurensis (assembly GCA_032275025.1). Taxonomy (NCBI): domain Eukaryota; kingdom Metazoa; phylum Chordata; class Actinopteri; order Cypriniformes; family Cyprinidae; genus Enteromius; species Enteromius treurensis. Next base: position 16,941,869 of record JAUCMU010000039.1, on the reverse strand, counting down.
AAAAATACAGCAATATTAAAAAAACTAGATAATTTAAACTTTCAAATAATTGAATGTGTTTTTTGGCTGCTAAATAATGCTATTTTAAATGGCATTTTTTGACCATTTGACATTTTTCCAGTGACTGAAAAGTCATGGATGTGATTGGCAGAGTATTGTGGGAATGACTCACCTGTTGCTTTGCTGTGAGTGTCAGTGCTTGTTTTTCATATGAGTTAGGGTCCACTATCACAAGCAGTGACGAGGATCCCCTCTCATGTCTCACGCTGGACAGATGTATGCTACTTCAATGAAAGCCTTCATTTAAGAAAAGCAGGAAGGGTTTTTCATGTGCATCTCATCCCCACCAATTTGTCCCTCTCCTGCCCTCCCCCTCTTTTTCTTGGTAAAAAGCATAGCCATCATGGGATTCAGGCTCCAATTAGTAACCCTTTGAGTGGAGGAGTCTAAACCAGGCAGATGTACTTGTGCAGATGAATGAAGGGGGAAGCGGATGTATGTGCTTGTACTACGAGTCGGGGCTGTTAAATTGGCTCTGATGATTTCCATTTTGTGGCACAATTAGATTAGAGGAAGGAATCGCACGCTGATCAGTGGCTCTGAAATCAGTATGACACGTCTTTGATGAACCCTTCAGTGTTGAGAGAGGGAGATAATGTGACGGAGAGAGAGAGAAGCCCTGTTTTCACTAGCTCTCCCTGTCTGCCAGAGACCTTTTAAAAAGAATTTTGCTCTGAGATCGGTTTCCTATAAGCAGCACAGGTGGTATCATTTGTTTGTCTGCGCACCAGAAGCACTGAGACAATTTTGACAAGAAATGTAGCTACCGGAGAGTAATATGAACTAGACCCAAGGGAGACATGTTTTCAGATCTTTAATCTGCGGGGACATTACCATGAGGATCAGTGTATACAAACAAACTACAATTCAAGCTGTTGAGGGACTTTACAGAGAGACTCTATTCATGAGGGGATCGGTGTGTGTTTCACAAATCACCTTTGTTTGGTGTGAAATAATACGAGCACTATGATATGATGATCCAGTGTCTTGTGAAATGTTTCATAGAGTGTGCAACATGGAGTTACAGTAGATTATGCATTGAGATTTTCTCATTAAAGAAATTAGTTTTCTGCACGTTGGTGTATTTATTGTTAATGACGTGACTTGATCAGCTGTTATTTATTTCACATTTTCACAGTGTTATTTGTTTGTGCTGTGTCTGCTATTTGATTAGAATTTTTAAATATCCACAATATATTTGCTTTGATTTTGTTGGCAATTTCAAACTTAAGCAACATTGTGAAAACCGCAGAATTTAATGAGCTTTTTATTTGGCAATTAAGTTATCTAAACAGCATGACATTAGACTAGTCTTGTATTAAGAGAGTGTTAAGACATTTAAATAGCATCTTTGATTTGAATTTCAGTGGCAAAAACAGTGTTAGAGGTAGTTCGCCAGATTTCTATGAAAATTGTCTGGTTTAATGAATTGGCTTAACTTGTAGTTCAGAGATTTGTGTCTTTTTTTTTTTAGGCTGTTCCGAAAAAATATTACATAAATAAAAATGAGTATCATGCTTTGATTTTTATTTTTTTAATTCATTCAAACACTTTGAATCTATATTTGTCTGCAGTGGCTGTTTGGTCAATGATGGATCTCCTTAAATGGACCAGTTTACAGCTTTAAACCATTTTAGAGCAAGTACATGATTTACTTTTCCAATGTTTATGTTTATGTAAAATATTTTTCACATGTTATGTATTCCTATGATGGAACATTACTCCAATGTTCAGGGTCACGTGATCATTCAGAAATCACTCAAAAAAGCTAAGATGCTGCCAATATTTTTGTAAAAACTGTGAGAAGTATATAAGCAGTATTGTGCAAAAGTCTTAGGCCACTAGTATTTTCACCAGCAATAAATGGGGTAAGTGGGTTATTTTGCGGTAGCATGTCAGTTGAAATTATCAGTTTACATTTCCAAACATTATTTTGCATCTTGGAGACGTTGCCGCAGTTCTTCTGGACTTGTCATTCCAGACAGACTGGATGATGATCAGATCTCTGTGTGGAGCACTGGCTGTTGTCAGACTCCTTGTGCAGACAATAATCTCACTGCATTACAATTAATGACAAAAATAATGTTTGGAAATGTTAACTGATACACTACTAAAAGATAGAAAGAACTGACTTAAAACTATTTTTTGTTGGTAAAAGTACTAGTGGCCTAAGACCATTACACTGTGTGTGTGTGTGTGTGTGTATATGTGTGTATTATATATATTATTTGTATGTATGTGTGTATATATTTATGTATTAGGTTTTATATACTCGGAGGATGCAGAGATGGAGTTTGTGTAGAGCAATGAACCTAGACACTACAGACGCTGGTGGATCATGAGTTGTTCATGTGTAAAGGAACACGTTTCACTCTAAAACTTTAATTAAAATCCAGCCTTTGCAGTTATAATGACTACATTTTTAATTCACTATATTAATCATGTAGCCCTAGAAGAAACCACATTTCCCACCCCCGACCTTAATAGGCATGACAACCAATCCATGTATCACTGGATATGGTCTGGCTTTTCCAGTGTTATTTTCTTTTCCTTTGTATTTCCATTGGAGGCTTCCACTTTGATGGGCACTGAAAGGTTTCAAGACTTTTTCAGTGGAGGAGGAGAATTTCATTACCTCTTTCCCATTGTCTTTGAATACTGTATGTGTTCCGCTTGGCTCTTTGGGGAGCAGTGACCGTCTACAGAGCACCAAGATTGAAATGGTTGAACAGTTCCTGGATGCCTAAAGCTAATCAAAGCCTTCAACGCGCTGCTCTTGGATGATGTTTCTTTCACAAAGTTCGGAGGTCGAGGAAGGTCCTGGCTCTCTGATCCGGCAGCAAATTTACATCAATTTATGAAACAGGAACCAGGGGGGTCGTATCTATTCACCCTTGGCAGCCCAGCACCAGTTGAGGCCTGAACTCACCTCCACCTTTGACCCTCAGCGTTCTGCGGAGCATTCGGCACCTCTCACTGTTTCTAAGTCACAGTCTGCTTGCCAAGTGAAATGAAAACCCTGCTTGGTCAATATCCCATCATTCACTTTCTTTGCATTGTTACGACCAAACCAGCTTGTAAAATGAATCCACGTAGGAAAAAGGCTATTTAACACTGAATTATGAAATAATAGTCTGAATAATCTAGTGTTTTAAAATGGAACTGTTTATTAAACATTTAGACAAAATATGTATTTAAAAGTAGATTGCCAGTGATCTACGGCTCGGTGTATTAACTGCCGCTCATTTTAAAAAACGCTGATTGAAATTTACCTCTAATCTGATGAAATGCGCATGAATAAATCGACGATTAAATCGTCCAGCCCTATTTAAACTTTTGTGTGTGTGTGTCAGGCTCATATAGTAAGAATAGAATAGAGGATGTTATGGAGATCTTATTCTATTTGAGGAAGAAAAATAGTTCAGTTTTATTTCATACTGGAAGTTTTAGTCCAAGCTGACCCCAAATATAGAATTTCAATGCAAATTCTGTTATTTATATGGCCAAAAACATGAAATTCGAATCACTTCTTATGTAAAACAAGGAGATCTTTATAATATTATAACAGACTACTTGCATAAAATGCTTATAAATATTAGTAAGAGGATATTTATTTGTTAATAATTTGAACATTATTTTTCTAAAAATGATAGATAATTAAGAACCTGATTTGGTTCAGTCCACTAAGTATTTAAAATATTTCTAACAAAATATATATATCTCCATTTCCCGGCAAAAACAATCTTAAGCTCATACAATTGGCAATTTATAGAATGATACTAAAAAACGTTTTACTTGCTGAAAAAAAACTGTAAATCAGTTGACGAAGATGTGTAATAGATTATCTTTATCATGTTAAAGCTTTAGAAAATGGTGTGTCGAATACAATCCAGGCTTTATAGTGTAAAAATTGCGTCCTAGAAGATATTAGGTACTTTTCCCCCCAAAAAATGTCCTTTTATGGAAGTCTAGTGTAGGAAGTAGTACACTGTAGACCTCTGACCTTTTCCAGTGTCTGTACCTGGTTGGCCTGAAGTATTTTTTTGCACCATAGTTGTACTCTGTTCTCGGGATCTTGTTAAAAGCACCGTCAACGTCTGTTGTTTGTGTAGTTTCTATGCTTCTCTTTGTCTTTCCCCCCAGCACGCCATTCGCTCGAGCGTTTCAGGGAAGAGAATGATTAATATGTTTTTTGCTTCGGCAGACACGGGCATGGATTTTTACAAAAACGTCTGCGCTATTAAAACACAAAGAGCGGTTTTGTTCTCCTGGATCCATTGGATCGAGCCGCTCTTTAGATTTATCAAATTAGACTCAAGTGAATGTGGGTGGTGTTCTGTTGCACATGCAGCAAGGTAAAGGGAGGGGGGATTAAAGGGCTGTATCCCACCGGGAGCCATTGGTCCCCACACAGACCTCACACCCACGCCGTACCTTCCAGATCAGAGTCAGGCCAATAATTCCTCCCTCTGGCAGGAGTCAAGCAAACGTGTAAGCTATTTGGAGCCGTAAACTGAACGAATGTATTCCTGTGTGTGTTTCAGAGGGGAGAAGCGGCTAGAGCAGAGGATTGCACAATAATTTAGGTTCTAACATATTACTGTTTATTCTGTATTGATTAATTTATTGTTATTTATATCTAGAGTTATTTATGGCCCTTCATTATCGCGCTACAAAGTAGTGCAGAAGTATGCATCAGTTGTTTTATGAATTGTAAAACCAACAAATTACATTGAGTTAAAGGAAATTAATTTGTAGAATAACCACATTTTTAAACAAAAAAGCCGACAATGCTTAATTCCAACTTTTAATCTCCCTGTCTAGTCCTGTGCAAAACTAGAAATCCAATTCCCAGTATTAAAAAATGTAAGTTGCTTCAAAAAATGATGAAATAATAGGTGTAGTAATATGTCCACTGTATGACTTTTGATGCGTCAAATTGGAGGTTGTGTAAACTGTCAATGGAGCGATAGAAATGACTCACATGTCATTAAATATATATTAATGTTCTGAAGATGAGCAAGAGTCTTGCCGGTTTGGAATGACCTTTTTCGTTTTTCAACTATCCTTTTATAAGTTCAAATTTTAAACTACTTTTTTTACCTAAAATTTAAATTTGTAATGATGTGATTCCCCTTGAATCCAGTGGGCTGTAACAATATAAAGAGGTAGTTCACCCAAAAATGAAATTGCTGTCGTTAATTACTCCCCCTTGTGCCATTCAGGGCTCGAAATTGTGACCATTTTGGTCGCATATGCTCCCGAAATTTCATCTATGCGACCTCAAAATATATTTGGGAGCATTGGTGCGAGTGCATGTAATTGTTGCTGTGCGACTGGTTATCATTTCTCTACAAAGCGTTAAAAGTATGTGTGTGTTCTGTGCGCTGATTGCTGATACGATGACGTTCTGCCGTTGAGACTTTAGATTGGTTAATAATAGCTGTCAATCACTCAGTCAGGTGACGGCGCTAACTACAGCGGGGAAATGTGAAGAAGAGGGAAAATGAAAAGAACACTGACTGATTTCTTTTGCAAACCACCTAAAGTTGCAAATAATGGCGCTGGTGATAGTGATCATGTGGTAAATGTTGATTCACCAGCCGAAAGAAGGCACACAGTTTTCGGAGAGAATGGTTGAAAGACTTCTAGTGGCTCCGCTATGAAAATGGCTCTATGCACTGCATTCACTGTAACGCCGGTTTCACACTTAAAGTGTGAATTAAAGTGGCAGTGCGTGGCAAAATGTTTCTTATACAAAATGTGAGAAGGGTCAGACATCAGGCAATTTAACACCGCAAACACTATCGCCAAAGAAGAGCTCGGTGGGTGCTCCTAAATGTTTGTTGGTGCTCCTAACTTTTTGAAGTACCTAATAAAAAAGTTAATTTCGAGCACTGCAATTCCAAACCTGTAAGACCGTCTCGTACATCTTCAGAAAAAAAATTAAAGGGTTAGTTTACCCAAAAATGCTGTTTTATACTTGCCTTCGAAGCATACTAGGTGCATATGACTTTCTTCTTTTTAGACCAATTTAATCGGTTATATTAAAAAGTGTCCAGACCCCTCCAAGCTTTAACATGGGACTAAATGAGTGTTTGCTGTAAACTGAGAATTTGTAAAGAAAAATGTTGGATTTCAATATAAGCCAAGATGAAACAGTTAAGTAAAGAAACTTTGTTTCCTTTGTTTCTGCATTTCCCAGAGACACGCAAGCAATGCATATATCCTACAACTTCCTACAACCGGGACAGCTACCGGTTTACCATAGTCAGCAGAAGTGTTTATTAAGTTTGAAATATGGATATTTATCTTACAAAAACACATGGATTTGCTACAGGGGGCCTTAATTCACCGCAAAGAAAGAAATGAGAACTATTATTCTCGCTGTAATGTTGTTGCTGACCGTTAACCATTAAGTTATGTTTACTTATTAAAGAACCGACTACTTACTATTCAACAAGCACTACTCAGTGTAGAGTAGTGCTTGTTGTTTGTTGTTTCTCCAATCACAAATGCAGACATGGGGTTATGTTTACAAGGCGTGATACAACATCATTTGACCCCTTTAAAGGGAAGCATCCACCCACTGCAATGAGACCGCTTAGAAGTGGCAGGACAATTTTTTAATATAGCGAACTCTGATTGGATTCATCTTGAAGTTTACATACAGCTAGAATTCTTTGAAGGTGAGTAAAGCACAAGCCTAATTTTCATTTTTGGGTGAACTAACCCTTTAAGATATTTTTGATGAAATCTGAGAGCTTTGTAAGCTTTGTTTCTTCGCATGTACATCTGTTTTCCTCTCGCCAGCATCAGTGGTGCGCTCGCTTATTAATGGCATAGATTTGCTGCCATAGATTAAGTGTGTTTTCGCGAGTGGGTTGCTGCTGCTGCGGCGGGGCGGAGGATCGCCATGGTGGCTCAGCATCGTGATGTCCATCGGCGATGGACGATGACATCGTCTATCAATCCAACCCTATTCTGGACCACTGAAAAAGTTGCCATGGCTACCCTATTGAGCTTCATTTGTGTTTAGTCCTTTAATGTTGATAACTAGCTACCTGAAGTTATTGTCACAGTGATACAAGAATACCAGTAAAGTATTTGCAAATGCCCTTTTTTTTGTATAGAGAACTCCTTCTGGCCACAGTGTTGCGAGTTGTCGATATCGATCAGCATACGCTCAGCACTCGTCCGGGCTGTTGTCCAAAGACCCCGGGATGGATTGAAAAGTCTGGGTTGTCTTCTGAGGATGAAGTGATTTCCAAACTGTTCCTGTCTGAGGACACAAAGGTCTTCTTTCAGCCCAGCGCGCTCCGCTGAAATCAATAGGCTGATAAAATTGACAGATCGCCGGTAAATTATGTGGATTCTTGGCCTGACACGCCGCTGTCAGCAGGAAATTTCTTTTTAATAGTCTATTTAAGGAGAAGCTGGGATGTGTTTTTCTTAGTCAGGGGGGAATGTTGATCCAGAGGGCCGGGGGTGGGGGGTCAGACGGGGAGGAGGTGCTTTGGTAAATCGCGTGCCGGTCAGACAGAGCAAACGGGACCCCAGGCTGCGGTCCGTTGGACTCTTGCAGGTGTGTGGAGGTGGGGGGTAGGCGTTGGAAAGCTGGCCTCTTTTTTTTTCTTTTTCTTTTTCTTCTTCTTCGAGAGCAGCCAAAGTAGCCACCTGTCGTTCCACAGTTTTTAGGACTTCCTTTTCATCCGGTCTTCTGCACAACTCCCAGTTGGGCCAGCATGCATCCTGCCAGAAGGTCTGATTGAAACCAACTGCCAGCGGGGGCTGCCTCAGGAACCCGAGGCGAGGACATGAATGGAGATACGGAGAACGGCGTGCACTGACTGTTTACCTCGAACACAGGAAGGAGATGAGCTAGACTGCTCAAAATCCCTCGACTACAACGCTGTTCCAAAACCTAGTTAGCTCTGTATTGTTTACTACCTACACCCGGACAGCATCCTAAACGAAACTTTGTAAGTGATTGATTTGGAGCGCTCGATGTAGGCAGCAACCTTTTGTTTCATACAAATAGTGAGTCACACAAGACACATGTTGAAGCAAAATATTTCTTCCTGACGTTAGGGTTTTTGTAGTGTTTATTCAATGCTTTTCTCATCAGATATAGTAATGACTTTAATAGAAGGGAGAGAAGAAAAGACCATTTTTCTAGATTTCTTAAAAATAGTGTTAAATATCATCTCATCTTGTTCTTGTGAACCCAATATCGTGTAAGTGTAACATCTCACCCCCATGATTTATATAATTTTTTTATTATATCATATTATATTCTAAATCCTTGGAAACATTGATTGATTTTTTTTTGTTAGTATTTTGATATAATTGTATTATTTTTTATATATATATATATACAGTATATATATACAGTATATAGCAATTTGAAACCATTTTCTATTGTAATATATTTTTTACACATCAGAAAATTATAGCTTGATGCATGTTCGTGTACAACGAAGGTGGAAAAGAAAAACGAAAGGAGAAAAGAAATATGGCCCGTTAGCACCTTGGCGTTTAGCATCTCTCTGCAGGTCCTGTCAGAGATGCCTTCAGTCAGACTTTCTCTGGGACTTTCCTCAAAATTTGAAAAGGAAATTTGCCTTTGCAACCATACTGGCAAACGGCTCTTCGTGGTTTGTGTGTTCACTGGGATGTTTCGGGTAATGATATAAAGGAGAAGTAAAGCGCTTCGCTCTTGTGGATTTGATTCGATGGCTTTCTCTTCTGTTATACGACCAGAGTCTTCATGTAGAAAAGCTTCAGGGCCTCATTAGATATTTAATTTTCAATAAATAATGACTTTCTCTGAATGATGTACCGGATGCTCCGAGGCCAGGTGGGAAACCCATTTGAGACCTACATTGCCAGAACGCAAACTTTCCACATGCATCCTCCAAGGTTAAAGCCCCATGTGCGAAGATCTGCAGATTATTTATTTATCGGGGCGGTGTGGTGGGTTTTGTGCCATAAGTAATGAGCGCTTGACCTTACGACGACCTCTTTCGTGGTTTCGCTATTTTAAAAATAATGATAGGATTTATTTTTATGGCCTTTGGTTCTGTATAAGGAAAATTAAAAGTGGGGTCTCCAGCTGCAGGTCTGTCAGGTGAGTGAATCCGTTCCTTCCGGCCGACCGCATGGCACCGTCATCTTTGGGTAAGACTTGACGGGACAGGAGAGCAGCGCTCTGATGCTGAACAGACGAGAATCGGGCCGGTGCAGCTGTCATCTGTTAGCCATCCTCCAGACGGTCTCACGGGAGCCGGGGGAGGCTGGATTATTACCCCCACGTCCAGCCTTTCATGGAAAGAACTGCGTCTGCTCTGGTCATCGGCCTGCTCTGTTTTGAAACTGTTTAGGCCGGTAATGAGGGGGACAATGTGTTTTCAGGATTCGTTTGCTGTTGCTTCCAATTTGTAATTTGACAACGCTGAATGTGTGTGTAGAGTAGATGTCTGTGTTTATTTAAAGTGAGTAGCATTGCAAGTTCAACATATCCATGTTTACTGTACAGAAGTGGCTGTTTCATGGTATTGAAAATAGGTAAATATCAGCATGACTGAATGGCAAAAAGAAAGAAATAAATGATTCTTTTGTTTTATGGTTATAGGAAACATACCTTCATGCTAGTTGTGCAGAGATGCAGTTTTTGCGGATTAATTGACTGATAGCTGATCACTTGAGGATTATTTACATTGGCTCATAATGGTGTCCGTTTGGGAACAGTTGATAGTTCCCCTTGTGCCCTTTCCAAAATATACAGACCGTCTCGCCAATGAATAAACAGTTTTGCTTTTCAACTTTCTCTGAGTTGAGTAAATAGCGTAGAATTTATTTCTTCACACTTTACGCCGTGTAATTCACATTTGCTGCCATGTATATAAAATTTTATCTATATTAAATAAAAAAATATTTCAAATATAAATATATTAAATATAAAATATTGTGTTTATATTTGTATATATATATGTATATATACATATATATATGTATATGTGTATATATATATATATATATATATATAATATATGATATATGAGATAATATATAATATATAAATTATTATATATATAAATTATAATTAAATCGTGAAAAAATATTATATTTTATCATTTGAATATTTAGTATACATTTACATATTACATTAAATATGTAGCTTATAATGTGTTTTATAAATGTAAAAAAAATAAAAATATATATGGTATTATATATTTATATTATGTTATACATGTTCGGGCTGTACTATGAAAAAACTGGTCCATGCGATAAATATATTTGATCTTTGTGTTTGTGAGCCTGATTATACTTTATAAGTAAGCCGGTTTAACATCTAATTCACATAGACATTTCTGTTATTATTTACTCTCTCACATGTCGTCCCAAAATCTGTATTAATTTCTTTCTTGTGCTGAACACAAAAGAGGATATTTGTAACCAAACAGTTGCTGCTTCACATTGACTTTGACAGTAGGAAAAAAATTACTATGGAAGTTGGTTGTCAACTGTTTGGTTGTTGTAATCTAATGTATTTCTAATAACAAGGATAAAGTAATTGCTAAGATTTTTTTTTTTATTATCTTTGCCCACTTTTGCCTAAAACTTCTCTTCTTCTATCTGCTGTTCTTTTTTTATTTTATACCTTGAAATGCTTTTTTTATACAATAGGCAACTTGCAAAATAGTAAAACTATAAAATCATGATATTCCTGAATAAAATGGTGCTATGATATTTTTGCCTTATCGCACCCTTAACCTGTGCTACAAACCTTTAACTTCTGTAGCACCAGTGCTACATTCAAAAAAAGTGAAAGCACAGCCCTGCATGTAATTATTTTTAATAAATGTATAATAATGATACAATATATACAGTAATAAACTGTATCAGCATTAGTCATGTTGAAGGCACTTCTCAATTATTTTAGACATTAATATTAATATAATAATTCCAAATATTAAGTTAAATATCTCTTTCCTTTCAGGTGTCCAACTAGAATAAGTAGTTTTGTTTTCCCAGGCATTATATTTTAGTGCATAGTCATTGCTGGTTATGTCCTTCATCTGTGTTATTCTTCAGTTTGAGTGTTAATGTCTGTAGTAGCTGGATGTGAGGCCTGCGTCAGACTCGCAGGTAACCGGGTTCATGTGTGTCGATATGGAGCTGTTCTGTGAGATATGAGGGGATGACAGAATGACAGACCGGGGTGAACAGAGGGGTAAGACTCAGCGGGATGCCTCCTAATGCTTTGCTTTTTGTCTTGTGTACCTCCACAGCCCCATCGGTAAAAATCCAAGTACCGCTTCATTGACACCAGACTAGTTTGATTTACTTTTAAACTGAAAACAATCGATAATACAGTTGAAAAACAATCTGCTCTCCAATTAATGACACACCAGAGCTTGTATGTCCCGTCACAAATTTTTGCTATTCGTGCACGCCGAGATTAACGGCAAATTTATTTATAAATGAAATCCAGATGGGGCGTTTAACGAAAGTAAAATAATTAGCTGTTTTTGCAATGCTCGAATTGAAATATCACTGAAGCTCAGTATGAAATATCACCCATGTGAAGCTCTTTTGTGTGTGTATATATTGTCTTAAGAAGCAGCCGAATGTTTTAGTCATTAACTGCAAAACCAATCACAAGATGAATTGCAATTATTATGATATTAACCTAATGTCAAAAGATTAAAATAAAGCTATCTCTCTCTTTTTTTTTTTTGTTAAGTTTAACAAAGCACAGTCTAATTTTAGTGACCTGAAAGGGTAGATGAAGTGGTTTTTAGTTTGGCGAGCAGGTGTGAGTTGAGATGCTCAAAAACTTCCTCTCACCCTTTTTTTTGGAGCTGTCAGGAGTGGACAGTGCCAGGACCGCTGCCAAAAGCTTTACCTGTGAATCCCATCTGCGCCACCACACAGAACAGCTGTCTGTCTGACAGGCCTCACTTCCTGTGCCGTCCACCTCGCTTCGGTCGTCTGTTTCAGCTCACACTTTTTCCTGTCCTCTGATTTCAGCAACCATTGTAACAAATAGTAACTTCCTTGCAGTTTTTGGAAAATTATTTTTATATTGCGATCAAAGAAATGCCGCAAAAAAAAACTAAGTTACCCATGTGCGTGTGTGTATGTGGATGAATAGAGAGGGATTTAAAATAAGACAAAACGAGCATTAAAATAAGGCGAAAGCACAAAAAAAATCTGTCTATTTTTTGGATCAATTCATCTCCTTAACCCAGATTTTCAGTGTTTTGGCAGAATCATATAATTCCATGGACAATTTTATAGTACTTTTTATATATATATTATTTATATATATATATATATATATATATATAAAACAATATTATATATATATTTAATATTATATTTTTAAAAAAATATATATATATAATATTATATTTTTTAAAATATATATATATATATAATACACAAATCTGTAATGTTTTTTTATTAAATATATTTATATATATATAATAAAATATTTCATTATATTTATAAGAATATATACATATATATTTACATAAATAATTACAAAATATATCCTGTATGTGTTTGTATTTATATGCATAATAAATATACACAGTACACATGCATATATTATGTAAACAAAAAAACAAAAACATTTATTTATGGATGCAATAAATCATTATATATATAAATATAGGAGTGTATATTGTATAAATGAAATAGTATTTATTATTTCTAAAGTCTTTTATAGGGCTGAATATGTGAGTATAATATATTTGTTGAAATATTTATCTTTAATTCTTATCCAGTAAATCAAGAGGCTGAAATGTTGAGAATCACTGCAGTAGATCATAAACAACTGTTCTGGCCAGTTTTACTTGATAATGTTGAATAAATCCTGAAGTATTATGTCTGAGTTTGTGAAATATAAGACTATGTGAGTGTCTCTTGATGTGTTTGTATGTCTAAACCTAATTAAACACAGAAAGAGAATGTGAAATGAAATATTTAGTCTTCAAGGACTCGTGATGAGAGATGATCTACAGAGATGATAAAATGAAAGCGTCGAACTTTATCTGGAGGGACTGTTTTTGTAGCTGTTTTGAGGTTTTGGCTAAATGACAGGACCACAAAGATATCCAAACGTCTTTGTGACATGATAGAAAGAAACGCAGGTGGTTTTCATTCGGTTCGCTCAGTCCTTTTTAATTTAAACAATGAAGAATATATGCCATTCGCCATATTAGACATACAGTATACTGCATTTATTGAATTTATTGCATTTTCATAGTCAGGCTAAGTGTCTTTCATGTTTGTTTTTTTTTGTAAGAAATAACGTGCCACACATCAGTTTGCATTCAGTCATGTCCTCAATATGAGCACTTTCCCAAGGTCCTCTTTGATTTTGAATATAGGAAGATGTTCCTTTATGGTTTTGATTTGCAAAGCTGGGCTCCGTATGTTGCATTTGCAGCCTTGTCAATGCAGTCCTCTTATTCAGATAGTCTTTGGTGAATAGCTTTACCTCTCCTTGTGGTCAAAAAAAGAAACGGTTGCTGTGTAAATGGATAGAAAAGATGGAAATGGCAGGATGTTCAGCTCTTGCATAATCAAGTCGCTGCAGTCTGGTCTTTTTCCAGTCATACATGGTTTGTTTTTCTTTTTGTTTTTTATTCTCTCCAATAAAATGCTCCAGTCCAACGGCGATTTACAAATAATTAAATATGAATTGATATTTGCATATATACACCACAACATTGCGTTTTGCAGTCAACAGCCTTGGTGATGATGATGTTTTGTAAATCCTTTCACGTCGTGGCTTAACTCCTCAGGGCTGATTTCCTCTCTCTGTCTTTGCTCTGAAATAAAAGAAAATAATTGATTAGTTTTATAAGAAACAAAGTTATTTAAGGATCAATATCGTATTAATTTTAATATGCCTTTCTTCAAGTATTTTTATTCATTGGCAATTTTTTTAATTTTTAATACAAATACTTTAAATGAAATTCCATTTTATTTACATTAAATTATGGAAGTTTATCAGTTTATGTGATGCTTTTATCCAACATTTTGGAGAGTTGTTGACTCTCAAGGGGTCATGTCGCCCTTCTCCCTTCAGGCTGGTGGTTTGGCATTAACACGCCTGCTGTTTTTCTCCTATCACCTTTCCATTTGCGGTAGCACGCACACAGACCTGGCTCACATTTCCCAGTTTGCTTTGCTTAGAACAGGAGCAGATGGAATGCCATCGTTTCTGCGGCCCCCATCTGATGTAGGCGGAGTTTCTAGTCAAAACAGTCAACCTTAACTGATGAAGTCAGACAGAATCCCATTTGAAAATAACCCTGACCCTCAACGTTTTCCTTTCTTTCGTTCCTTCTTTTTTTTTTTTTTTTTACCCGCCAGCCCCTCCTTTAAGTTCAGTGCCACTTTAAAGTCACCAGCGCTCCGACTCCAGGGATCACTTACGGCCAAACTAATAGGATTTTGCCTACATTTGCTTTTCATATCCTGTCTAACACGCCGTAAAGAAATTATTATTGCTGGAGCTTACGTCCAAAAGCCCAGATTGATCGTATGCTCCCCTTGGTCTGAAGTCCTTTATAAACACATTATTTCCAAGTACTTTGAGGCAGGAAACAAATCACGGCAAATTCTCAAATATCTTTATATCAATAAATTGGTGTTCACCTCCTTTTTTAAAATTTTTTTCTTTTTTTTTTCTTTAAGCGGCTGCGGTGCTCTTAACACAAATATTTGGCTTCACCTTAGGTTAAGGTTTAACGTTGACAGTTTTCTGAAGATCACAATGAGTGTGTGTGTGTGTGTGCACGCATGTGTTTAGACGGGTAACTTTAGCCTCTCAGTGGTGACAGGACCCGAGTAGATTATTAAAACCTCTTGTGTTTGCGCTAATCCCAATATATGAGTTTTGCACCCTTTGAATGCGCCATTTACACTCTCTTGATTGTTTTTATAGCGTTCAGGAGTATTTGCACAGACCTTTTAGCTGCTGCCCACAAGCGAAAACACTAGTTTCCCTTCGTTTATGTTTATGAAGCGTACCGCCCCACCTGTGGTAAAGGATGACCCAGTTCCAGCCCAACCTTAATTCACGCGGCTTCACTTTCCAGAAGGTATTGAAGTATTCACATTTGGCGGTTTTATAAGATCCCGCTTTTGGCCAAATCTTTCAGGATACATTCGAATGAAACGGCAGTTTACGGAGGGGAAAAATGTTGGCTCTTTAACGGGCGCTGCTAACACTTCAAATAATTTCATATTGTGTCAAATGTTCGGGCTCCCGTTAGAGCGAAAGACTCTAAACTCTTCCATATGCTCGTAATGAGAGAAGTCTTGGTAATTATGCCGAAAATATGACCCTCTGTACTTTTTGTTCAGTTACCATCTGAGCAGATGCCATAACTGTGAGGAAGACATCCCATCTGCCTCAAAAAAAAAAGGCATTTTCTGAGTAATCCAGTCTGGTTATGCAATCTATCCAAACCTATGTCCTCACCTGCGAGAAACCAAACGTCCGCCACTAATGACTAGTGCGTTTTAGCCGAACGGGCAGAGGAAGGATGGTGTCAAAACACAAAAATAAGGGGAATTTCTTGCTCTGTCATATTTGTGGTGCAGCCATGTGTGGATATAGGGATGTAGAAAATAGCAGTCAACTAGAAAGTGAGTGTGCGTGCGAGTGCAAATATCAAGGCGCAGTCCAAGATGAAAATAAATGCACCGCCAGATGCATCAAAAGCTGGAAAATGTTTAGGGTAAAATCGATCATTTTTATATAGACACAAATCTGTTTGAGTCTTGAACATCTTAGCAGGCAAAAGTAGCAGTTTTCTGCCGCGTGACTGTCTGCGTTTGATTTAAACGTCCGTTTCGCTCATGCGCTGGAGAATCTCGACTGTCTGTTTTGTGTCAGCTTACAGACGCTTAACTTTGGCGAAAACCCGAACATTTGAATTCAGTTATACCTCTACCTCTTTCCCCTAGTGTGTGTGTGTTCTTTATTTCGTCTTTCTCTCTTTCTTTAGAAACAATAAAGCCGTGCGTCTTGGCTGAAGGATACTTTCACGGCGTAATGAGCACTAAGTAGGGGTAAAAGAGACGAGTGCGGTTTTGGAGCACACAGACCCACTTCAGAAATCGCTCTACAAAGGCAAGGCCCGGTCTGTTTCAAATATCTGCCTGCCACTGGAATCCCGAAGACATGGGCGTAATTCTTGATTGGACTTATAAAGATCTATCATTTCGTTTTGTACGGATTAAGGTTACGGCCTGAAATGGGAGTGTTGGCCTTTGGCCTGTTGTTGTTCCTAACTCTGTGGTTTCTGGATGGTTTCTATGTGATTTTCAACAACGGTTTAATCACAGACAGTTGAGCAAATAAAACTTTTACATTGCCAATTATAAATTTGAGTTGTGAGGAGCTCTTATTTATTGTGTATATTTGTTTCAGTCTTTTATGTACAGCGTGGTTTGTATGATATCAAACGTCTAGGAGTTGCTAATTTGTGCTTGATCGATATTTAAAGAGCAACAGTGTCCCAATGTCGAATTAATAATGGAAGCTCAGATATTTTGTTGCAGAAAATGAATAAATAGCTGATTAGATCAGTTTGACTTGTCTGCTAATCGGTTTTGGGGATTTACTGTAAATATTAATATTACTTTGTGTTCTTGTTGCTACAAGACAAATCTACTGAAATCTTAACAATTGAATGGCCTTAATGCTCTCGGCTTCAAGTGCAAAGACCGCTGTGTTCTTTTCAGAAATTCCGAAAATCCTTCTTTGACGGATTTATGAAGGTCTGAGCATGTTTCATGTCGTGCTTGACAAGGATATTAATTGGGCAACGAGGAAGCGACTAAGAACAACACAGGATGTGAGAGTGAAACACTGAGGTTGGTGCATGGCTACTTGGGGGGAAAATAGCCAGCAGCAGATGTTCCCTAGTTTCTCATGGCCTGATATATAGATCACGGACCATTAACATTTGCATATTTATGCCTCCCATTTGCTCATTTGTCATAAATGGCCCAAACTAGGTTTGTCGTAATTCACCCGTGCGGTGCAGAGTATCCACGGCAGAATCAGTTGCTATCTTTTCTTGTTTATTTCCTTCACTACAGACTTTACTTTGAAAGATCCAGAAAAGAAAATGTAACTCAATGACTTCTGGAAGCACTTCAGGTTTTTGAGGATTAAACGCACGTTGCGGTGGTGAGATACCCTGACCAAAAATGCTCTGGTGTCATGGCGGAGTGTAATTGTCTTGAGCGTGTGTTATATTTCAACCTCTGACAGATCTTCGCCACGCAAGTTTAAATTACAGTTTTCCCCCTGTTTTTGGTTTGGTGTCATTGTATTCCTCACAGCCAGAGCGTGATTTACGGTTTTATTTTTAATGCGCTGCGGTGTTGGCTCCACGGGCCAAGGTCAGCGCAGTCACGCTCGCCGGGGGAAGAGATGGATGATGTGTTTGTATATTACCTGACAGTCTCTTTGTTGATTGGATATTTTCCGTCGGGCTACATTTAATCCGATCTTTCACTGCATCTGTCTGTGAGGTCATGGTAGCAGCGCACTCTGTAACAGAGATATCGCCCTTGATGGAAAAGGACATGTGGATGAAGTCATAGCTCAGCTTCAGTGCACAGAGGACGGTTTTCAGTGACAAACGTTATCTCGGGGAGGCTGAGAATTACGACGCAGATTCACTAAAAGGCGCAGTTGGCCGGTGTAAGGCAGAGTATCTGAAACCACCAGATGATCATGCTTGTAAGAAAATGTGCCTTATCAGCTTTCTGCTTATAAGTTATAAGTTCTCGCAGTGCTAGATCTAGAAGTTGGAGCTTAAAAATAAAGGTGCTTCACGATGCCATAGGAGAACCTAAATGGCTCCGTAAAGAACCTGAAGAACCTTCTGACAATCCTTTCTGGCAAAAGAAGGTTCTTCAGATTATAAAAAGGTAAGAAAGAGATGGTTCTTTGACTGAATGGTTCTTTTATAATGGAACTGACATTTTTTTTCAATGGAATTGCTGTAAAAAGCCTTAAAAAAAAAAAAAACTTAATTTCTAAGACTGTAGATGCTATATATATAAACTTTTGTAGTTAGATTTAACAGAAATGCTTTGTAGAAAGGAAACAAACCTTTGCGACTACTTGTATGAAAGGTAATCTACAAGTTTATTTTGACAGTATTTAATACATGCCGACTGTATCCTGACTAAGTTTGCTTCAAACCATTGCCCTCAGTGACCTTACTAGCAGAGAATGATTCAGACCCGCTTTTATCCCTCCCCGAGGTCCAGCCGTATTTCACACCTCTGTCTGTATTTCTTCAGCTTGTTTGTGGACTCGTCCAGATCATTGCACAACCCTAACGGCGAACACCTGCATGCGTCTCACTCACCAGTTTCCTCTGGTTGCTGAGGCAAAATGTGCAGATCTGCTTGGGCTGCGAGTTCTCCGAGTCCCTGCTTGGCGAGCCGTGGTGGTGGTAGTAGTTAGAAGTCGAGGGCCCTCCGCTGTGGCACGGCTGTCCGTCCCCGCAAGCTTCGCCCACCAGGAGCACGTTTCCCAGGTGGGAGATGTAACTGGACGCCAACCGCAAGGTCTCGATCTTGGACAGCTTCCGGTCGGCAGGCTCCGTGGGGATGAGAGTCCTCAAAGCGGTGAAGGCAGTGTTTACGCTGTTGGTGCGATCCCGCTCCCGTGCGTTGGCTGCGTTGCGTTGACGACCCTCTGGCAGCGGACCTATCAGGTCCACAGAGTTGGGTGGCGACCCTATCAGCCGTGCACCACCTCCTACGCCAGGTTTCCGTTTTCTTCCAACTTTAAGTTCATACCCCGAGGAGTCCAAATGAAAAGAGCGGTCATCCGAGCCTGAGCTTTCACTGCCATTTTCGTCGTCCTCTGACATCATTGAGATCTCCGAATACAGGTATCGGCTTGGAGCCGGTCGCACCATCGCGAAAGACATTGCTGAAACCTCCGAACCTCTCCACACAGATCTCAAATGTTGCTTGGAAGACTCTAGAGTTCGTAATGCATGGATCTCTTAGCTTCAGAACCAATCCTGCACTTGTTTGCTCTTTGAATAGTCCTCTAGTACAGTCATGCGCTCTGGTATTACATTGCTTTGCCACTACAGACCCTTTGAAATGAGTTTTCCTTTGCTGTCAAGACTTGGAGAATTGATCTTAATGGGTTGAACTTGTTGTTTTGTCCTCACTCACATCCCATCTGAGCCGAAATCCACGTCTTGCTTCCTCGAACTCACACGCACACTCCTTCTCCGGCTCTCCGTCCCTGTGCAGCGTTGGCTCTCCCCCCTGAGCAGAGACCCACGTGTGGTTTCACTGAGTGTTTCAGTATGGTTGTGCTTTATACGTTGTGGGAGTGTCTGGTATGATTCCTCACTCCCTCACTCTCTCTCTCTCTCTCTCTCTCTCTCTCTCCCTCTGTCCATCCCTCTGTTTTACTGCTTATGCAAATACCCCAGCTGGCGGCTCAGGCAGGGAGCAAAGTGGTTATATACAGCTATCAACTTCAGTTTTTTTTAACTCCCAGTTAATAATGGCCTTTCTTTTTTCCTTCTTGCTTGCTTGCTTTAGTGGTTTAAAATCGTTTCTTGCTTTCATACTCATATCTGACAACAATTTTCTGTCATATTCTCCCTCTGCTTGCTCGCTCTCGTGCTTGAAGATTGTAATGTTTTTCTTTCTTTTCCTACCTTCATTCCTTCTTTACTGATTAAATAGTTTTTACCCTTTCTTCCTCTTTTTCTTTCTTTCTTTCTTTCTTTCTTTCTTTCTTTCTTTCTTTAGTAAATGTGTCACATTTACTCTATCTTCATTTTCCAGCTGCCTCTTCCTTTCACCCTTCATTTATAGTTATACTGCATCATAGAGGGACTGGAGATCTGTAAAGTTTGGGTCATTCTTTCACCCATTCTGCCCTCCTCCCCCTGAACTCTGTAACCATCACCTTACCTCATTGGTGGTTTTACCAAGACCCATGTGTCGGAGTCTGACCTTTTCAGTGAGTCTGTACTCCCGTGGTTTGTCTTCCACTCTGAGTCAGTGACTGTCCGGTAGCTTGATGAACTATGTTGTCCGTGAAGATGAGTGGGTTATCTTACATTTTAGTACATTGCCGTTTTGTCTGGCTGGACCGGTTTAGTCACGGGAGGGAAATGGCAATATAACATCATCCCACAGGACCATAACTCAGATCGTAGCACCTGTTCTTCTCTTAGTCATTACCACCAATCACCAGTCTATGATAAAAATGAAGATAATCCCTCTGAGAACCGGTTTTTGGTCATGTTGTGTGGATATATTGGATCTTTTTGCGAATAACTTTAAGGGAAGTTATATGGTCTTGCTTAGCTCAACTATGGAAGTTTGAAAAGGTTGTCTGGACTTATTATACATTCTGTCACGCTTTTGTAACTTTATAGCTGTAAGTCATTAAAAATATTGTTCCCAAAACATATCAGCTTGACTTTACTGTCTTTATAGGTTTCTTTGAGGGACAATTGCACGAGACCAGCATGCTATTTCTCTTAGTTCAGGTCTTTTCTCATTCTAATGTTTATGGCATATTTTTGTTGTGTAGGTGAATAAAGTGACTGAATAAAAGGTAAAAAACAAAATACATTTCCATGCAACCCAACCATTTGATGGATTAAAAGTGTACTCCTTGATGTCATTATAATTTAAACTCCTATTTACCCTCTGGAAAATATAAAGATATGAATGGTGGCTTGTCCT
>JAUCMU010000039.1:16906535-16920922 GCA_032275025.1 Enteromius treurensis | reverse complement strand
CCCCCCCCCCCCCCCCCCCCTCATTTTCTCTAGATTTCATATTTTTGACATTAGCTCAAGACTAGTCTGGCGGCGTAACGATGTGGTTTTTGTACTATTTCTCTGCGAATGGCGGCTTGAGATGGAGATGATGAAAAAGGCATTTTAAGGACGTGGTAAATCCATATTAATGCCGTCTCATGTTTAGTTTCTTTGAACCGCAGCCTCATTAATAAGCGATGCGAGTTAAAGGCCAGACGGGTATCTGATTTTCTGCGTTTGCTCGTGGTCAAAACCACCGGAGAGGACGAATCCTCTCAGACACTCGCTTCCGAGTACCCTTTGGCCTCGTTTTTAATTCACTATTTGTTGTTAATGGTAGCAATATGTACCTTTTCAGCTAGACTATACAGTCTTTTCCTTTTTGAGGGGAATTTCTTCATTAATTCCTTCCCCGAACGGTCATTTGAAGCCCATCGTCATGAAGACCTGGAACGTAACACTTAACACCTGAAACTTGCTTTTTCTTTAAATACAAGACGGAAAACGTTCCCAGTCTGTCGAGGCACGAAGCCTTAGTGTTTCATGTTTTCATTAATGAAAATGGTTTTGTTAATGGCTGCTGCGAGCGAAGAGATTTATATTCCTCTGAGTGGGAGAGCACTCTTTAATTGTATTCTTGTAAAAGGGAATTTTGACCTGGTTTAACTAGCAGCAGTAAATCACTAGTTGAGTTTTTAACACAATTGTATTGAAATAATGTATTCCGCATGTCGAAACATGTCCGATTATCCTGTTCCAAATGGATTTTTCCTCCTCTTTTCTGTTTTTTAGGGCAATTGGAATAAAACCTTAAAGATGTCTTTTTTTCCTTCTTGAAACCAATTCTGAAGTTGAATGGCTTTACCAGTCACTATTCAGACATATTCACTCCCCAGACTAAAAAGTATCGGTTGCAAAGATGTGTCTTCATGAAGAGGCGAGCAAACGCTGTTTTGAAGTCTCAGTTATTGTTGCGGGCTTACTTGTGATGTGAATAAATGCTTTGGTTTGAGCTAATTTGCTTGGTATTTGTAAATAACTTGACTAAGAAATTGGTTTAGGGGTCAGACTTCAGGTGAGTGAAATATTGGAATCATAACACAATACAACTATGTGAAAATGTATTAATAGTGGCTCTTCTGAACATATATATGAATGGTAAGTTGAATCAGTGAGCATAATTTACAATCAAGCATCTAAATTAAAAGATTCACCCAGTGCTCCTTTTTTTGGTTTTGGTTCTTATTTTGTAAAGCATTATCAAGTCAAATATTGATAAAAGTTTTATTTCTTAATTTTATATTTCTAATTTAGAACATTTACAGTATTGTCAACAAGAACTTTAAAAATGTAGTTTTTTTTAAATATGCACGAAGGATGCATTTATTTGTATCAGTTATAATGTGAAATATTAAGTATTTCATAAATAACTATTTATTTATGTTAAATCATACTTCTGAACAGCTTTTTTGAGAGAAAACAAGGCCAAACCCCATGAGAGAGAATAAAACTCATCTTGTTTCAGGTTTTTTTTTTCCCCTAATGCATTGCGAAATATTGAATCATCATATCATGAGGTTGTTTTGCAATACCTTGCCCTTAAAGGGATATTTCATTGAGCTTTTTTTTTTCTTAACTTAAAAGTTCATAAAGTGATGTACTAACATAATGAATGTTCTTTTGTCATATTGGTAGGTTTGGGATTAGTTTTTCTTGACAGTCTTTTAAAAGACGCGCTTGTGCTCTGCACCTGTTAGCAAGCTTTTTAGGCTTAATATTTCATAGAAAAGTAAGTGTATTTGTCACTGTACACAGTAGAGAAAGATGCTCATTCAGAGAAGTATTTATGTCTTTTAGTGTCACGGTCATGACTGCAGTGACACGGTAATATTTCTTTCCGGACCCCAGCTGTGACCTTTCGGTCATTAAAGCAAGAGCTCACCGCGGCAGTCCGTACATCCCGGGACGAGTCATTACAGGAACAGGGTCATAACGTGACGACATTAATTAGGGTAGAGCGAGACCACAGCAGAGATGGAATGTCTCGCTACCTCATAAAGATCGACCTCTGGGGTAACGAATGACAACGCTCGTTATCTCGCCGTTGGTTCGCTTAAAGCAAAGAAACGGCATCCCATCTGACTGCCATTAGCTCCCACTGACCTCCTCCAGCGCTCTGCGACATCTAATCCAGCAGAAAAACGCTTTCTGGGCTCCGATCCTCTCAGGCCACAGAGTTTTCCGTGTTTGGTTAAACACCTGGGGTGCACCGTACTGGGATCGGCTCCTCGGATCCGTGAGCTTGTGGGTGGATTTGTCTGGACGGGTCCAAAAGAGCGCCTGTATTGCTTTCAGGCCGACAGAGACCCCTTAATCTAAGCCAGACGTGATCCGGCTCGCACACGCATGCGGGACCTGCTAAGGTCACAGTGGCGATGACTTCAGTTAATTTATTCAAAAGAGAAGGCGGAGTCATATGGAGGGAACAAATAAAAGCAATTAGACCGGCCGGGGCCTTTGTTCTCAGTGCTCTTATTGTGACTTTTCCGTTGTTAAAGCGCTCCTGTTCTTTTTTTATGACGTGTTTTCTCTCGGGTACATTTACAGTGCGTAAAGCATATAAACAGGCCAGAAGTACAGAGACTCTGAGTTGGTTTCTTCCATTGTATTATGAAGGCCGGAGGACCTAATTGAGAGCAGTCCATCCACACATGCATTTAACACACGTCCACCGGCTCCAAAGCTCTTATTTTAACATTTGTTCCCAACTAAAACTACTTTTTTTGTGTTTTTGAACATTTTTGCTGTTTAAAATACATTTTTGGGAGGTTTAGGTTATGAGGTTGCTGGAGAACTAGAAACTAGAAGAAAACTTTGTCGTCTTTATGATGTTTATGTCAAACTCCAGCTTGATTTGAGATAAATTGTAATGCACAATTAGTTGCAAATCAACTCAAGTCAAGTCAAAGCCAGTACAGTTTGTACTCCATCACTTGTTCCACTTCTTTTTCTGTCGTTATTTTGACGAGCGTTTGCTTTTATTGACAATTTAATATGTTTTTTTTACAACTCGGAATGAAGTGAGCAGCAAATGTGAAAAGTGCTGCGTTTTGGAGAACTCTTTGGGTCCCGCTCAGTTTCTCATATTCCTTGCGCAGGATGCTTGGGTTTGGGTATTATTCCATGATCATTTTCCAATTTAGATTTTTTCCAGCGAGCTGTTAGCGGTGGATGTTAGCGGCATCCTAATGGCCTGCACACAGCTGCCACTCACCCACATTCGCGCGCACGGGGATGCGGTGCGCTAACACGTCTGCACGCATTCCTGCTGCAGAAGCATGGCCCTGTTTGGATGGACCTCATGGAAAGTGTGGATGTGGCAGCGTTCCACTGCGGAGTTTGAGTTTACTGGGATTATAAATGATCCCATTAGAGGGAAATGCAAACCTGCATTTGTGGGGAGGAGACGCAGGCTGCTCCGTCTGCAAATGGCTTGTCGCTCAGTGGCCCGTGCCGAGTGGGTAAGCCGTGGAACCGCTTCCATAAATCCCGACTTAAGCAGTTCTCCTGCCCAGTGCCCATCGAGAACCAGCGTCTCCTCGCGTTAAACGCCCTCCGTCAAATCAGCACTGCTGCTGGAAAATATTGCGTGCCAGCGCGCAATCATAAATCAAGGTACATAATGCACCTAAACACGTTATTGAATTTGAAATGGCCACGTTTTTCAATTTCAAGCTAGATTTGATAAATCTCCCCTGGAGAACTTTTACGCATTAGTTGATGATATAAATGCACCGGTTTTGAGAGGTTGAGTCATCGTTCTCAAAGCAAACAGCAGAAATGCTCAGGTGTTTCATCACCAAGGCCCTGCTGGTGGAGAGAGCCAGATCTGTACACAGCAGGCATGAAATGCTTTTTGCAACGTCTATGCATATGCTGTCCCTGGGTATTGTTTAGCCAAGATTCAGATATGGATCACCCACACACTTAGCTTGAAAGATGGAAAGATACCAACTAACCAAACAGTTAAAGGTAGACACTGACCTCCATAGAAACTACCATCAATAGTTTTAATGTTTACCAACTTTCTCCAAGATATCTTTTTGTGTTCAACAAAAGAAAAAGAACTCATTGAGATTAGGAACAAGTTAATAACAACAGTGAATTGTCACTTCAGTATCACTAAATGCATTAATATACTCATGAAAAAAAAAAGTAGTTTGCAACACATGAGCAGCCATTCACTGTTTCACACCAAAAATGGTGTCGATCATTAATTAATGATCACCCTCATGTCGTTCCAAAGTCATAAGACGTTTGCTCCATAGCTTTTTGCAAAGCAGCTTTACATAAAATGTAAGTTTTATTAAGCTATATTATATTTAGTAACTGCTTGTGTACGGTAAAAATCAAGCATATTGTTTTTCCCAACTTCTTGTGAGGGCATCTGTCAGCGTTGGTGGTCAGTCAGTCTCTTAAGTAAAAACAAGCGGCTCGTCATCCCACAGGACTCTCACTGCCATCCATCTGACAGACGTACAGGTGCTGTATCGCCCACCCCTGCTCTCATACGCCGAGATCAACCTGGTCAACCAGACACATCTATAAACGTCTGAAATATCAAACACACTTTCCTAATAGACTCTCTCTGCTTGTGCAGGGACCAGGGACTCTGACCACAAGCCCTGCAGTCAATACGCCACATCCGCAACCCTTCCTTCAGCTGTTTAAGGCATTATCAGAGCTTGGGTCTAATATCTCTGCTTCTAATAACCGTCCCTTTTTAGGTGGCTGTTTGCTTTCACTAACTGTTACTGGGAGACCTGGCTTGCCACCGTATCAGTCATTTCCAAATCATCGCTGTGCTGCAAATGTGCTGTTTGTTTGGGAGCTGTCGACAGGAACATCTTTGGATGTCGACATCACGATTAGACACCGTCAGGGTGTCTCCGTAGATAAGTTGAATGAAAGCAAAGAAGTGGTTTGCAGAATAAAGCAGATGGACTCGTGTTGATCTGTCTCCTCGTGGGCGGCCAGTGTACTGTTACAGACGGTCGTCCAGCGGGGTCTGACCACAGCGCATTCTTTATTGCAAAACCTGCTGTGGAGGACAAGCATGGTGCACAAACGATCAGATATTTATTGACTCGTTTATTAATTGATTGATTCATTCATTGTTATAATTTTTTTAAAATCAATTTATATTTTTAATGGATTGCTCCATTCATTTTATTCATTTACATTCTTTTATTCATTGATTATTTATTGTTTTGTTATTTTATTTATATTAATCTTTTATTCATTCCTTAATTTTATTTCTTTATCCTTTTATGTATTGATTCTTTTTTGTTATGTTTATTTTTAGTTTCTTTTCATTATGCATAATCTTTAATTTGTATTTATTTATTTAAATTGTATTGTTTCTTAAGGTTTTGTTTTATTTATTTATTTAAAACTTATTTATTATTTTAAATTAGTTTATATTTCTTGGTTTTTTTATAAATGTAATGATACATTTAATTTTCATGTATTTATTTTATTTACTTTTATTCATTATTATTTGTTAATTATTTGTTTTATCATGTTTATTTTTATTATTTTATTCATTGATTTATTATTTTGCCATTATTGATTGATTTATTCATTTTGTTTACTTGCCTGTTGAGTATTTATTTTTAATCATAATTTTGTAATCATAATTAAATGTCTTATTCTTTTTGTTGTTGTTTTTATTCTATTATTTTATTGATTTATTTTTCTGTTTTCTCATTATTTATTAATTTAATTTAGTTTATTTTCTGGTGAAATCACTGATGTGACTGGCATTATTAATTGACTTACATTTTAATAGTTAACTTTGTTTTATTTATTCTTTTATTCAATTTATTTGCGTGTTTTTTATTTATTTCATCATCACTGATGTTTGTAGGTTGGGGTTAGCTTCGTGGCTTATGTGCACGTTATAAGCTCTTGGTGATTTTTCATACATCTTAAAAACTGCTTTTTCCCTTACCAAGTGTAAGCATTACAATCCATCCATGTCTAGTATTGGCAAACAAAAGAGTAAACTAGTATTGCGCAAAGGCTCAGAACCTTACACTAAATATCTGACTGGTGCTCCACCTAAAAAGCTCATTGGTGCCCAACTGCTGGTGAATATGACCTGGTACGGGACAAAAAAAAGGGTGATAACTTGCAGTTTTCTGCCAGCCGGTCTGGCCCCAAATAGTTGCTTGAAAGATGAGTCGCAGATGTTCAAGGGCAAATAGTATGACACAGTCCTGCGATTGAAAGCAGACTCTTCTTTTAACTCTTTTTGAGAATACGTATATAGATATATATTTTCCCCCGCGCTTCCAGGATTCGTTCAGGCAGCCGAGCGGGAATGCTTCACTTCCAGGCATGCGGTTCCCGCTCCAAAAACAACTTCCATTCAGTGCTCCCGAGTGACAGTATGCTGGTGGGATGCTTTGAGTGCCGGAGCCAAACGAGAAATGCGGAAAGAAGAGTAGCGGAGAAGAAAAATGAATGAGTTGCTGAAGCTGCGGTAATGCAGCGATCTTGCACCTTCATCAAGCGGCTCGGGCTTCTGCCACGATGGATTACGGCTCATCCTGACTCATACACGCAAGCCCGACCTGAATCACTCTTACTGACACTGGGAGGATGCAACTTTCTCCCATGAGCCCATTCTGCTGGACTTCAAACGGCAGTCAGTGTGTAGGCCTGACTCACTTTGGCAGCACGGCTGATCGGTGACGTCGCATTCTCAGCAAACTTATAATTTCCATTCTGTGGAAAGACGTCGTGTCCCGTGTCATTATTCCCGTGTGTTATGCCCCTTTTAGAGATTGGCGTTTTCTGTTTTGTGTCAGAAGGCAGTTCTCTGTGGCTTGGAGCCGGCCGCTGGAAAGGGGCATTTCAATGCTTTGATGCATTTGGTAGCAATGAGGCCGTCTGCTCTTTCCTTCTGTCTAGACGGCTTCAGGTTGTTGTCAGCATTTAAGAAAGTGACTGTGAGTAATTTTGTTAGTTTCAGAGCAAGTAGTGGTGGGTTCCCTCGTGATGTAATGCCCTGTCAGACAGACCAATGGAGTATTTTGGGAACCTGACGAGAAGTAGTGTTAATATTGAAAAGACTTTAGAGTGTTTTTGTTGTTGGTGTGTACGTCTGTGTGTGTGTGTGTACATATATTTAGATTTCTATTTGATTATTTTGTATTAATGATTTTAAATAAAATTATTATTTTAAATATTGCATGTGTATATTCATATGCATAGAGTACATTTGTAATTATATTTTTCATATAAAATGTATAAACATTGCATAGTGTATATATATTAAACTATTTGTTTATATACATTTATTTTTATGCATCCAAACATTATATTTGTAATAGAACATTTTTTCATACACACACATACACTTAGTGAGGACATTGCATAGACTTCCATTGATTTTTCTATTAGGTGAATATTTTCTAACCCCCTAACCAACCCCTATCCCTAAACCTACCCTTCATAGAAACATGTAGAAACACTAGATCTACATAAAGTCTACAATAAGCGTTTTTATCTAGTGAGGATCAGCAAAATTTCCTAGTGGATTGTCTCGATCTTTCACTATATAAGTGAGGACGTTTGGTTCCTCACAATTGTATTTTAATGAGTGCTGTCAGCAATTAGTCGCATCCAAAATAAAGGTTTTTGCTTCCATAATATATGTATGTGAATTATGTATATTTACACACACATGAAAGAGTATATATTTAAAAAAAAAAACAACAATTAGAGATTAAATATATTATAATATACGTTTATATTATATAATTTTGACAAAGACATGAAAAAACATGTAAATATTTTCAAAATACATACTGTATGTGTGTATTTATTTAATAAATATTTATGTAATATTTTGGATGGGATTGTTTAACAGCCATACTTTTGAATGTTTTTAAAAATTAAGAATCTTCCAAATTTTAAAATGTAAAAAATATATAATATTTTTAAATATAAAAGTTTAATAAATTGTTCAAATTTTTCTTTATTTAAACAAACGGTGCATTCTAAATACAGTAGCCTACATGTTGAATACAATTTGTTTTGGCAGAATTAAGGTTGGGCGATGACGACCAATTTGGCGTTGTGCGATGTCTAATGTGAAACATCGCGATGGATGATGGTATCCTCGTCGTTGGTGGCGGTTGTTGGGGGGAGGGGTGTTTAGTTGTAACTAAAACACCAAGCCCACCCACACGACTGGCAAAAATGGAGCTGGTTGCTGCTGCGACTACTGGGCGGAGGATCACGATGCCGGCTCAGCATTGTGATGTCTATCAGCCATCGGCGATTGATGATGGCATCATCTATCGACACAAGATTAAAATATTCTGCCTAGGGTGTTGATTTGCCCTTGCTATCAAAGATGAAAAAGTTCGATTCTACTTTTCGAATAATTATACAGCTTGATTTTTATTTTATTTATTTTTTTCTCCTTTTATGTCACTTCCTCGTCCTCATGTCATTTTTCCCCTCCATCATTTATCCTTTCACTATTCCTATCAACAGATGTTTTAGGAACTCTCTAGCCTCAGACAAATCCTCCCCATAATCTCCTGCTCATTTCCATTCGTTCCACTGCACATTTATGCGCTATCACACCATCTACGACCACACGGATCCGTTTTGCTAAGTCTCGGAAAATATACCATCGCTTCAAAGACAGCGCATGTGCTCTGGTTTACCCCTGCGTGAAGTAAACTCCAGACTAGTTTAAATACACATTCGTCTTTATTCAAACAAACAGTACTTGCTGAATCATTCTGGACAGTGTTTGTTTTGCCGTTTTATTTCAATCTCGACCTCATTACGAAAGATGAAGTCACAACTTTGGCAAATTCCATGCTACAATTCCAAGGATGTTCCCGCAGCCAAGGAATTCCGCCACCGTGAGGCAAAGGTCAACGGTGTCGAGGAGCGGAAAATGTGAGGCGTTCTCTTGAAAGACAGACCTGTGGATTTTCCTTCGGCTCTTCTGACAGCACCACCAACTTTGCTTTTACCCACAGCTCTTATGGATATCACGGCGAGAGCTGCCTCTTTTACTGTTATTATTGGGGTTTTGGAGGACTCCTGACCTGTTTTGATGGATTAACCTGTCACGCATCTGCCACCGCGCATCTTGACGGGCCAGTGCCACTTTGGCCTGTGAACCCGAGAAACCCAGCAGAGAGCCGTGTCCTTTCCAAAGCAGGACCACCTGCCTGAGTGGTCCGTTTAATGATCAGATGCATTCAATCACTCACTGCTGGAGCTCTCGGAAACCTGCGTCTGTGCACTGACTGACACCAAACTCACTGCTGCTCTGCCACCTTAAAGGAATAGTTCATGAAAATATGCTGCTGTTTTGCAGAGCAAGAAAAACACCATAAAAGTAGCCCAAATTACTCATCTGCAATATTTCGTTATTATAGTAAGCTGAAACCAAAACTAAATCATCCGTCAATAATATTTATACAGTATTTATATTTAAATCCAAAACTGAATCCATCCTTCATTAATATTTTTACAGTATTTAATATTTATATTTATTTATTCTGTCATTTATAATTAGACAGTATTTGTGTTTATGGATTTGTTAATGTGTTGGGTTTTTTTAATAGTCAATTGTATGTTTTATATTAATTAAAAATTATACTTTATTAATCTGTTTTATTATATTTCCAAAGACATTTTTATTTATAGGGTTTTTTGTTTTTACATTTTAAAATGTTCTAAATCATTCATGTACTAAAATAAAAAAAATAAGTTACATTTAATTTAATTTATGAAAAATGTAGACTTAATTGTTTAAAAAAAAACATTACAATTTTAAAACACAAAGTGTTTATTTATTTTTGTGCATTTTTTTAAATACAAGAAAACAACTGTAAAATGAAAAAAGAAAATACAAACTAAAAATGTACATAATATTTTTATTTATTTTTTTAAGTTTTAACAGCGATACCAAAACAAAAACTTGGTTTCTGGAATCACAAATCCTTTTAAAGATTTTTGCATAAATAACTGTGTGTTTAAGAAGGAAAGGAGCATGATAAACGGTTTTTACATGCTGCTTATTTGTATTTTTTACATTAGTGTGATTAGAATAATGTCCAATTAAGTTTAATCACCAAAAGTACCAAAACATATCATTATGTGTTTTTCTTGAGATTCAACCCCATGATCTGTCACCAACACTGGTCTGGAATAGCAGAGCTGTTTAATGAAGTCAAGCTTCAGTGTTCGGGTGTGCATCATTACTACACCAAAAAAAAAAAAAGGTGCATTTTTGCGCTTTTAGTGAGCTCTGCTTTTTAGCGAGGTCCGTGGCTCTCGGTGTGGCCTAATTCTCCAGCTCTCCAGGGTCTCTCAGGCCCCTTTACGAGTGTCCCTCATGAAAATAGGGGGGGGGGGTCATGTTCACTCTGTGGCCTGTGAAACGTGTGAACGCATGGGGCACCTTTGTGAGATGCCGCCCCGCTCTGTTTGATGTTGTCCTGTAAAGAATCAGTTTCATGGGTGAGGCGTCCTAGCAGAGGCGTCGTAAAGCACGAAACATTACGTCATTACAATCTGCACTTCCTTTTTTTATTATTATTTTTTTTTAAATCGATAAAACATGTTAAGGCCCTCCTTCTTGTAGGCTGTGTATAGCACTGTTAATAAATCAGCATATTACAATATTAGAGTAATGATGCTGAAAATTCAGTGCTGCGTTAAAGAAATTAATATTTTAAAGTATTTTAAAATAGGAGACCAATATTAGAAATTGCAATATTTCACAATATAAATTTTTTTTTTTTTTTTTTTTTGAGAAAAAATACATTTATTTCTTTAATTGCAAAATCATATTTGGATCATTATGTATGTGTATATAAATAATGAGTGTATAATGATAATTAATGGTTTTATATGTAGTCTATGAATTTGAAGTGATGTATAAATTGAGTTTTTGGTAATAAATGAGGTTAGATGATAATAATTAGATGGTATGAAGAAGCTAATAGTTATGTATATGGAGTTGGTAATAAGACGCCGTTTTATGAAGTAGAATTAAATCCCAATAGTGGTATACAATTGCACTGCATGCTCTGAAGTATGTACTTCCCATCAGCAGTGAAGTATGTACTTTTCAGTGCGTAGGTGAAGTATGTGAATTGAGATTCAGCCAGAGCTTTTTTCAGAGCTCTGCGCATATATTTCTGGATTGACAGTCTGATTTCTCAGGTGGTTTGCGAAGAGGGAATTTTTTCCACTTGTCTCTGGGAGTTTAATGATGTGGTGTGGAAATATCAGGCGTAGAGGAGCAGGCTGCCAGCAGTGAGCTTTCTGACCATCTTCCCTCGAAGCTTCTGTCAAAAACACACACACACACGATCAGCAGTCAATCTCGCCGTCCCCACCGCAGTCTGAACAGGAAGTTGATAAGAGCGTGCGGTTACGGGCAGATTAACTGCGTCCAGCACTCTGGATTGACTGACACTTAATAAAGGCAGCGTTCAGCAGCTCAATTGAAAACAGGTGAGCTGTGCGTGTGATGTTATTGTGTCCAGTTCTCTTGGGCCGTCCCACTGAGAGAGCCCTCTTGACCTTGCAAGCGCGCTTTCTTCTGATCTTGCGATCTGAAGTGCCATATTCAAATGCAACAATTTTATGGTGCATAATTCATAACACAGCAAAGAAAAAAGCATCCATTATTTCCGGCTTTGTGAGCGACAGCAACTGTTGCTCATTTGCATAAAGCTGAGCTCTTGAAGTTCAATGCAAATGATCAGTGAAGTGATTCCGTAGACAGCTGTCTGTGTGAACGAGGTCATTTATGAAGATTTTGTTTTTTAATCACAACTGAGAAATCCAGGTAGGGAGTTTAATTAGAATTCAAATTATATAGCTGGATCAGTATATATAATAGTTATATCCCAGCCTGATATGTTGCAGTCAAATCAAGTCCCAACCTACATTTTATGTATCATATTAATGTGATACCATTATATTAATGTACATTATATTATAGTTATCTTATATTATGTTACATATAATAAAAATTGCATTCAATTTTAATACAATATTTAGTTTATTTTATTACTACTGGCTTAAGATTCTGCTCCCAGATTCTGCTCATAAAAAAATCCCCTGATTTCTTTTTTTTTTTTTACATTTAGATTAATATATATACATTATTTTCTGCTGAATATGCTAATATGAAGAGATATCCTTCATTTTATTTGTTGCAAAAGTTTTCTTTAAAAGAAAAAGCTACCTTCCCCTTTTTTTTGCTCTGATATTGATGTATTTAATCATAATATTACATATTATATGTGTATGTATATTACAGTTTTACTTTTTATTTACGTACTGCACTTTAATCAAATAAATGCTGCCTTTATAAGCCTGAGGAAAGAATAAAAAATTCCAACACATAATTATAAAAACAAACTTTTGATCAAAAATATTGTGTAATTTAAAATATAATTAAAATGAGCAAGTTTTCTTTTTAAAATGATTTAATTGTTTTGTTCTTCTGAGCCAATATCATAAGTTTTTCCCTGATTTACTAAATTTACGTACCTTAAATATAATTCAATCTAACAGTCTATTTGCAACAAAAATGTATTTGACACATCAAAAGATGAATTGCTTCAACCTCAAATACTAATATTTGTAATTTTATTTCATTTTTTATTTTGCCACTGTCCTAGGTTTTGCCTATTTGTCAGCAATGTTTTTTAATCATTTAAAGCACAATAAAATGTAATAAACTCATTATTGTTTTCTATATTTTTAGTACAAGAAATTTAATCAGAATAAGCATGTTTTTTGAAGTAACGCTGAATGACAATGTAACATTATTTCAACCAAATTTCAACATTTTATTCTTCAAAAGCTTATCTAAAACTTCAAAAGTAGACACTTCACTTACAATTAATGTGCTTTCTGTGGACATAAAATTACTTTTGTGAATTTCTTTTGACACAGACATCTTAATGGATTCGACCCATGTGCTTACATATGATTTTTCATGGTTTTAAGTAACTAATAATAAATAATAACTTCAGTTTAAAGTTATTTGGTTTTGCAGTAGTTGGCTTCTTCCCGTTTAAACGCCTTAAATACTAGTTGTCTCAACGCTTAGAAGCACTGTAATGGTCCTTAATTTTTCCTTTTTCGAAAAGCGTGTGAAGGTCCAGTGACAATCTGTGACGCCTCCACACACAGGAAGTATCAGATTAGCAAGTCTTACTTTCCTTCTGTCGTTCTTTTGTCATCTTGGCACGGATTCCTTCGAGTTGGCAAGGGTGCCAGTCGCACCAGACAACACAAGCACTTCAGCCGGCCAGACATCAAGATTACTGTAAATATGTCTCGTAGACATTTAGATCACTTTTCAATCAGATGTCTGTGAGGTAGTCCGTTTCAGCCAATCAGATGCGAGTCTTTGAAGATGTGTGGGCGTGGCCTCCGCAGCTGCTGTCGGCTGTGTGTGAAAGCGTGACAGCGCTGCCCACTCGGACCTAATTGGATATGGTAGGGGTGTTTTTATAGAAATCACTCGCAGGTGTAGGACTCGCTTTAAAGTGGCGCTCGCAACCCCTGAGAACTTTCAGCTGTCTGCCGTTAGCAGTGTGTGCGACTCTCTCCCAGACAAAGAAATCTCTATTTTCAGACCAAAGCTCTGCTCGGTTTATTAGCAGTCCTAGCTGTGTAATATTCTTGTGGCGCACAGTAAAGTGGGTGGGTTAGTGAGCTTGAGTAAAGAGCGGACAGTTTTCTGCACCTGCACAACTGAGACCTTCCTGACGCACAGCTGTAAGCCAACAGTGACTGCTAATGAAGAAGGTCGAGGCAGTGTGACTAGCAGAACTAGTCTAAGGCTGGGGAAAAAACTGACACTGGAGCACAATAGGATAACTCCGTGGTTAATCAAACTTATTTTTGTGTCTTTTACTCTCTCCTGATTCATCATTTTTAGACTCCATATGATTGTGAACGAACACAATGATTTACTGAGTGTTTGAAATGATTTTCTCAGTATGAGTGTTTTTAGTTTTTTTCTATAGTTTAGCTGTTTATAATGTTTTCTATTCTATGTAATATTTATGCTTCTATACTATTTATCTATCACTAATCATGTATTTATTTTTATTCATAACTGTTTTGTACAAAAATTGTTATTATGTAAAAATTAAATATATTAGACAATACAAAGTACTTTTTATATATATAAACAAAACATTTAATATATTAATTATATTAATATATGTTTATGTGTGTGTGTGTGTGTGTGTGTGTGTGTGTGTGTGTGTGTGTGTGTGTATATATAT
>JAUCMU010000039.1:16872314-16894111 GCA_032275025.1 Enteromius treurensis | reverse complement strand
GGAGGAACCCAAGGCCAAACGCATCAGCATATGGTCTCACAAGGGGTCTGAGGATCTCATCTCGGTACCTAATGGCAGTCAGGCTACCACATGGAGGGCTGTGCAGCTCTCCAAAGAAATGTCACCCAAACACCTTTACCTCTTGCCACAGTTTGCATTGATGTGCTATCCTGGAAGAGCTGCACTGAGCCACTTGTGTGGGTTCAAAAGTGACCAAAACATCAGACAGAAAGCATAGGAACTGACAGGTGGTCTGTGGTCACCACCTGTAGAACTACTTCTTTATTGGGGGTGTCTTGTTAATTGCCTATAATATCCACCTGTTGTCTATTCCTTTTGCACAACAGCATGTGAAACTGATTGTCAATCAGTGATGCTTCCTAAGTGGGCAGTTTGATTTCACAGAAGTGTGATTGACTTGGAGTTACATTGTGCTGTTTAAGTGTTCCCTTTATTTTTTTGAGCAGTGTATATAGAATGGGTAAAAAAAAAACATTAGCTTCATTTTCATTACAGATTTATGCGAAACCTCTTTTACAAGTAAAAAAAACTCTTTGAAATGACTGCGTTTCCATCAAACAATGCTATGTTATTCAAACGTAAAGTTTTTCTCTCAAGATAAGCCATGGCCAATGATTTTGGTAGATTTACTTGTATTGCAGTCCCCTCACCATTCATTATCTTTAATTAAAGGGGATGTAGGTTGTTTTTTTCTATTGGAGTTTTGCTAAATATATATATATTTTTTAATCTCTAAAAAACCACCAAAACAAATATGGGAATATTGTGTTTTTTCAGTGGGCGTGTTTTGGGGCTGGCAGATATATTCCGTAATATATCCATGCGCATCTCGTCAGTAAAGCCGCTTCTTGATTAGCAGTAAATCTCCATCAGCTGTTTTCAAAAGAAGCGGCAGTAAATGCACAGAGCTGTAGATCACTGACAAGCTACGCAATATTCCATTCAGTATCACAAATGCATTGCCTGCGATATAGAACAGACTATTGAATATATTGTGGAATATATCGCCCAGCCCTAGCGTGTTTTCAATTCGCAGTTTCAATTTGTGCAATTTGAAAAGTAATGGAAATGCATCTATTCTTATGTAAGTTACTTGTCTTGTGTGGCTAATATGGCTATTGTGTATTTCTATACACCCAAACCGCTTTACACCAGTGTGCAGCATCCACTTGGATGCAATGTCAGCCACAGGACAACTGATTGTTTGTATAGTTTAATAGATGTTGAATAAACTAGCCAACATTTAATGTGGGTCAAAATCTTTCATCACAGTTTGTGTTCTTGTCTTAGGACAACTTTGATGTTGACTACTGTAGCCAAGTAGGCACACTGGGTAGTTGGTCTGTTGGATGGATGCATTGATGGATGAATGACAGATAGACATATAGATGGATAGAATAAATGCATAATTGATGGATGAATGGGTTGGTTGGAGAGGATGAATGGTTAGATATATAGACTTCCAGATAGATAGATGGTTGTATAAATAGCTTGTTTTATGAGATGGATGAGAATGAACATGATGTTTGTGTGCAGTGATGATACTGTTGTCCTGTTGAACCCTGGTCTGGGTGACCGGCTGGTTTGCACCGCTACGGATCAGCTGATCTCTTCCTATGAGGAGCCAGAGGAAGTGAAGGATCAGCCTGTTCAGTGGGCCGTGGCAGAGGGCGAAGGTCACGAGCAGGGTCACCGCCTCATCCTCAAACATCCCAAGGTAGTCAAAACACATACAAACACACCCCAACGGTCTTCATCATGATAGTCATCACGATAGTCATTAGCAGGTAGCATGTCTCGTCTATTCAACTCAATATTTTTCAGTTAACAATAGAAATGAGAAGACTTTCTTTCTTACTTTCATCCCCTCTGAGAGCGTCCATCTCTCACATGAGCCGTAGCCAGAGGCTTTTAACTATTGGCAGAAGCCACAAGCCTGTGGTCGTCTTTTTCCTGAAATGGAAAGAAATTTAAGACGCCTCTAGTGTCCAATTAAAACTACTGGAAAAAGCAAAGCAGCAACACGCGTTGGCAGACTGGCAGAGGCCGAGCCGGCGTTAATAATGGCAGTAAATTTAGTCTCTGCTTGTCTTTGAGGTTATAATTGGATTAATCGTCTGTGGATTTACCGCAGAATGACTTTGACCTCTGACATACAGCCACCCGCTTTCTCTGTCTTCTCTCTCTCTGAAGGCCGTGAAGCAGGTGACGTGGCACGGGAAAGGAGATTACCTGGCATGCGTGATGCCCGACAACGGCAGCAGCCTCCAGGTGGTCATACACCAGGTGAGCAAACGCAGGACACAGAACCCCTTCCGCAAGAACAAGGGTCTGGTGCAGTGCGTGTCCTTCCACCCCATCCGGCCCTATTTCTTCGTGGCCACTCAGCGCTACGTGCGAGTGTACAACCTCATCAAACAGGAGCTTACCAAGAAGCTGATGACCAACTGCAAATGGATTTCAAGCATGGCCATTCATCCGGGAGGTACGTAACTGGACGTTTCTGAACGAGTCACCATCATTTCATTCAAAACCTTTTTCTTTTAAAAAAGATGTTATGAAGAACCTCCCATGCAAAAAAAGAAAATTAGGGCTGTCAAATAAAAAAAAAAAAAAATGCAGAGTAAAAGTGCAGTAACATGTATTTTTGCTCAACATAATTTTTACAGTTAATATTAAAATGTAAATATCATAAAATGATCAATTATCTAAAGGCTTTAGCTCTGGGTGTTTATTTCATCGTCTTTATTATGTAGTTAATCATATTTTGATTGTCTTTTAAGAAATCATCTGAAGCCATGTTATAGTTTGTTTTAAGCAAACTGAGATTCAGACCGTAGCTCTCAAATCTCATTTGTTTGGGTGAAACAAAGGTTGAAATGTAGCAGGTTCGTTGTTGTTATCTGCTTCCGTCCAAATTGTAAATTTAATTTAAGCAAAATTTATCCATGCATTTGTAAATATGGTAGCATGCTGTGAGTGTAAATGAACAAAATAATGTAAATCAAAATTAG
Organism: Enteromius treurensis; assembly: GCA_032275025.1. Lineage (NCBI taxonomy): Eukaryota > Metazoa > Chordata > Actinopteri > Cypriniformes > Cyprinidae > Enteromius > Enteromius treurensis. Next base: position 16,891,076 of record JAUCMU010000039.1, on the reverse strand, counting down.
CATGTGTTATTTTAGTTATATATATATATATATATATATATAGTGTGTGTGTGTATACATATTATTATGCTATTTATTTTGTATTAGTTCAAGATTTAATAATATAATTTTGTCCTTTTGTCATTTGTAAAGTTTTTTTAAATATATCTATTTAGCCTTTATTTTGTCATTTTAGTAAATTATTTCAGATTTTATTTCAATTAGTTGCCAAGACAACATTTCTCATTTTTAATTTCAGCTTAATTTCAATCAACAACAATTTTTTTATTTATTTTTTTATTTTTTTTTTACAAACTATGTAACAACAAACCACCCTAATTGGCAAAAAAGAAATATTAGATGTAGTACAAGTTATAATCTCTGAAAAAGGCTCTCCAGCTCTTGTTAAATAAAATGTCATGCTTATAGCGAACATCAGGTTTGACGTGCAACAAGAGTTTAGCCACTAACTGTAAGCGTCTTAGTTGGTGTACTTCTGCTTGCGTCAGGCTTGCATTTTGGACATTTTATTTGAAACAGCATATTTTTGGCTTACGCTGACAAATACCATTGGTGTGTCTCTTAAGCAAATAATGCACAGAGTTTCTATTGTTATGTCCAAATGAGATTTGAGAGCTGCAGCAGTGAAAAGGATTTTGAGTAAATGGTGATTTAAATGTTGGTCTGTCGTATGACTTCAGATGACTCAAATCGTATGGATCACTTTAATGGTGCTCTTTTGTCCTTTTGGGAGCTTCAGATGTCCAAAATAGGCTTTGAATGAATGGAAAATATCAGCTCGGAGATTTTTAAAAATACTTTGTGTGAAGAAAGCAAGTCATTGGTTTGGAATGAGATGTGTAGAAATTCATATTTGGGTAAACGATTATGGACGTTAACCTTTTACAATAACCTTTGAAATGAAAACTGGCAGCATTCTTCACCCTGTTACGGTATGTTATATAAAAGTGATTGGAGGTGATCAGAGGAAAGTTCTTTTGGCTTGGTTTTTTAGAAATGTCCCTGAAGTGAAATGTGACATCAGTGACCACTCTCTGGATGTCAGATGTCATTTGTTTCCCTTGTTTTACCCATTTTCCACAGGCGACAATGTGATATGCGGTAGCTACGACTGTCGTCTGCCCTGGTTCGATTTGGACCTGTCCACCAAACCATACAAAGTTCTCCGGTGAGTCAGCACGAGCAGGTTTTTATAATTTGGACAGTCTGGGGCAGACTTGAGGGAAATTGTTGGTAATGCTGGGCCTGTCAAATGAACGAATGTCTCCTTCTGGGACTTGGAGCGGTTCTGTGTTACGTCGGGACGCTGATGGGTCTGTCTTGTGTCTCTGTCCATACAGACATCATAAGAAGGCTCTGAGGAGTGTGGCCTACCACAGGCAATACCCGCTGTTCGCGTCCGGCTCTGATGACGGCAGCGTCATTGTCTGTCACGGGATGGTCTACAAGTGAGTCTGATTGTCTTCCTGTTCCTTGTGTTTTACTTTTTCCCCTAGTGTCATTTAGTCTACTGTTTTCTTTTTTTTGGTTTTTTTTAATCCCTCTCAATTCTTTGGCTGTGTTTTCAATAGCGTACTAGCAGTAAATAGTATGTGTTCTGTGCATACTGTACATAATGTGTGCCATAAGCTAATTTGCTCTACGCATATATATCTCTGCACTAGCATCTGCAATATACTCAACTTTCCATTTTCAGTGTAACAAATCAACTAGAAGTAATATTAGATGTCATTTCTAATATCTTTCTTGACTCTGTTTCAGTGGACTGCCAAAAGAATAGAGGTCATGTGACAGGAAAGCAGAATTTAAAAAACAGGCAGTATACAGTATATGCTGTACTGTACTTAGTATGGCAATATTTTATTTTGAACTTGATGAATTTTTAGCGTTTCTACATTAATGTAGTGCCTATTGCACACTATAATATGAAATATTCATGAATGAATAAATAAATATATGGTGCTGACTAGTTTAAATCTATAAATGTTAGTAATAAAATAAATTAATGAAATAAATGAATATTATAGTACGTTTTGCAGTGTACTGTGATAATATTCAAAACATAATGTTTGAGTAATGCCGGCTAGTTTAAATATATACATTTCTATAATTAAATATATTATAAATAAATGCCCACCACTTTAAATAAATAAATATAATAATATAATATATATATGAATAATGTATAATATAATATAAGAAAGTATAATATAATGCAATAGAATAAATATTGGAAAGTTTTATATATCTCATGTTTAATTCACTGAGTATCCAGTCATAATCTTTGAATTAAAGGTTCTATTTACACAAAAATGTAAAATCTGTCCGCATTTGCCTGCTCTCTGTTTGTCATAAACCTAAACCTTCATAAATTTCTTTGTTTTGTTGGACACAAAATAAGATATTTTAAAGAATGTTGATGGTTACCACAGAATTTTTTTTTATTTTTTCTATTGCAGTCAATGGCTTTTAATTTGCCATTGGAATAGTGAAGTGAGGTACAATGTAATGTGGTTGCACATCTGAGTGCCTATGGAAACTTTGTGTACTGCACACAGTGTGCATACTGTATATGTGATATGCTGTCTCTTTTAACATGGTGTAGTTCTCTCATGTCTGTCTTTTCTTTCCTGTCTGTCTGTTTCTCTCGGGCATGTGAGAGAAGCACGTGAGTATCTGCAGGGGTAGACTCATTCCTGCAGTTTGGTCAGGAACGCTCTTTGAGCGGAGCTAATGATCCGTGTATGGTACAGGGCAAGCCAGATCTGAAAGAAAAGCCTTCATCAGCTGGCCTTAATAGATCTCTTTATACTCGAACTGAGGATGTCTTGTTATTTTTCCACTTCTTACTTTACCCTGTCAAACTGTTGATGCATATACAGCAAACCATATTTCCAGAATTCACTGTTTTATGGCCTTTATGGCCCTCAAACAGTCAGAAGAAATGGCCAACAGATTTTACCACAACATTTGGGTAGAGAGGGAACTGTTTTCGTTGGGATGGGACAGGATGATTGACTAAGCTAAAAATAGAGCTGATATAGTAAGGTGATCTAGATTAATGAGGTCTGTTAGCAGTTTATGCTTGTTTTTATTTTGTTTTGTATTTGAGGTTTAATTATTTAGAGTTAAGTGTTAATGTTTACATTAAATTAATTGTTTCATTTAGTTTTGATAGTTTTGATTTTGATACATTTTTATTAGAAACAATTTGTGAACTTATGGATACATTTGTGGTCAAAATGACAATTATTTTATAAACCAGTTTGACAAATATTTTTGTACTCTGTATAAATTCTTATAGTGTTCAAAATGTTATAATTTCATAAATGTATTATTTAAAAACTAAACACAATAAAATCTGTGCATATAAGACATTTAAGATATTTTATAAAAAAAAACATTTATAAGTATAGTATTCATATTTTTTACATGTGGTAAAAAAAAATTTCTTTGCAATGTGATGTAAAAACGTACAGATTTGGGTTTTATTAATTGTGTTACTATGATACTGATAGCATACAAAATGTAATTCATATTTAAATATTTAGTAGTAATAATACATTTGATTGTACACTAAAAAATAAAACCAATATACAAAAATTCTATTTAAAAAGAAAAAAATGGTCATTTTAATATTTAAAAAGTTTAAAACACATTTGAAAGGAAGCTAAAGTAAATTAAGGCATGGTAAAATGTCTCAAAGGTAGTTTAATATGACCATCATATAACCAAAAAAATAAAAAGTTTGAATCTGTTAGCTTTAATAAAAATCAACTTGTGGGTCATAAAAGTGCCCGTAGTTGAAGAAACATCTCTTTGCAGAAAAAAATTTTAGGAATTTAAGAACTGTTATTGGAGCCATACTTCATGAAAATCGTTATTCAGAGACACTAACCTTTCTAATGTCTGTGTGTTAATCCTACAGTGACTTGCTGCAGAATCCTCTGATTGTTCCAGTGAAGGTTCTGAAGGGTCACACCATCACTCATGACCTCGGGGTCCTAGATGTGACCTTCCACCCAACCCAACCCTGGGTGTTTTCCTCAGGGTCCGACGGAACAGTCCGTCTTTTCACCTAGAGAACAAAACGAAAACAGCCCTCCATCGGGAGCCATGACCTCGAGTTTTCTAAACCAGAAATTACACCCCAGTTACAACCCGATGAGGTTTTTTAGACTTGCTGCTCTCCGAGGACATTGACATGTTGCTGGCAGGAATCAAGAGCCTGATCTGATATTGAACATGTCATTATAATATGTGTTTTGAGCTATGTTTTGCCTTTTTTTAATGTTAGAAGAAAATACATCCAGCCGCTCATAGATTCCCACAGGACTCAAATGTAACTTTAAAAGAGAGACAGGTTTGGTTTCAAACCCAAAACTGTGTGCGCTCGGAAAGGCCCATTTCCGTATCGGGCTGTCAGTGCCCCACAGCAAATCGAGCCCAACCGCTAATCCTTGGACAAGGAAGCTGAATTTGAAATGAAACAAATGTCCGACGTTGGGCCTTGCCAAAGGAAACAAGACATGAAACAAAGCTCCAGACGGCTGTCCTTCACTTACACCTCCTGATGTTTTCTTAAACCGCTTTCTAAAGCGTTTCATCCAAAAACGGCGCCACCATCAACTCCTACCAGCGACAACTTGTCACATTTTTTTTGTTTTTTACCTCTACCTGTTCAGTTGTGACACCTTTAACAGTTGTAATTCAGAGACCAGTTGCTTTTTAATTAAACATGGTGTTTCTTGAAGAGTGTTTGGAGTTTGTTTTCTCTTTCTCTTCTGGTTTCTCACCACAGGTCAGCGAGGGTGATTTTCAGGACTCCTGAATTATATGCAGCGAGGGTCTGGGAATTGGTTTCGTTTCCTCCTCTGAGAGGCCCAGACGCCACTGATCAGACGGCAGTGTGTGTTATAGATCATATTTCGCAGAGGCCATCCACCTGCGGGTCCTTCTCTGCACTCCAGACGTCGGTCTCAAAGCTGTGAGCCCCTCCGTGTTGAGATTGCAGTCCTTTGTTAATTTGCCAGTATCTCCGGAGATTGAAGTGTTTGTAGGCCAAACACTTTTTTATAATTCAGAGATTTAAATTGTATACAAACCAACCAAAGAAAAATCACTGATGAGACTAATATGGTTTAAGTTGCTCTCCAAGTTCTCCGCCAGCAGAAAGCAGTTCAGGCTATTTTGACAAACTTTTAGGGGAATTCTTAATTAAAAATACAGTAGGTGGCCAATCAAAATCGGGCCAAGAAAAATACAATTCTGTCGTTAATTGCTCACCCTCATGTTGTTCCATGATGTTCATTCATCACAAATTAAGATATTTTAATGAATTCCAAGAGCTCTGACCCTCTCGTAGACCGCAAAGATCCTCAAGGCTCAGAAACGCAGCCAGGAGATCGGTAAAATAACCCATGTGACAACGGTGTTTCAACCGTAATGATATGAAGTTACAAGAATACAGTTTGTGTGCTAAGAAAACACTTCATTCAACAATGTGTCTCCTCCGTGTCCTATAGCGCCATTTTGGAGAGTATCACACGTGGACGCATTCAGTTCTGTGTCAGCAGCACCTTAACCCATAGATGTATTAGAAACAGTGATTTTCTATGGGCTGCTACATTAGTAAGATTATTATGAAGATACCATAATCCTGCACAGCCCAAGGCCTGCAAACAGAATGGTGAATGATGTCAAGTTACAATATGGTGGGCTTGTCAATGAGCATGGATTGTGTTAGCGATCCCCTTGATCAAAAATATCTTAATTTGTGTTACGAAGATGAACGAAGGTCTTGGGGTATGGAATGAGTAATTAATGACAGAATGAAAATGTTCGGGTGAACTACCAAGTTTAAAAATCCATGCTGGTTTAAACCATGGCTGCTGGACCAAGTTGGAAGCTGTTCATGAGTTGGAGTTAGTCGCTTTGTCGTGATACACAATCTTTGCTCATATTCCGAGTTAGGAAATCATTATATAATGCAAGATACATCACTGGAAATTTTATTCGCTTTAAATAAAGCAATTCTCTTTAATGTAGTTAATGCTTATTCGTTAATAAATTAGTTGTGGCAAAAATGCTGATTACAGATGTCATTTTCAATGATTCTGCTATGTTAGCGATTTATAACATTATACTTATAAAAAAATCCCAGAATCTAGACCAAGCGGGCAAGCGCGTGTACGCGTGACATTAATGTCTGCATCTTAAAATGCGCGCATAAGACGTGAAGAAGAGAGAGTGAGAGACCTTGCGTGCATGTGCTCTATGTGTGTGTGCCTGTTCATAGTGCTTGCTATGCAGAGAGCATCCTGATTGGTTCATTAAGCAAAATTAGCCAATCAGCTTTGAGTGTGGGCGGGCTTTTATTTTTTTTCTCGGACCGAAGTAATCAGTTCAGCGCAGCCTACGAGATCGTCCTCCTGGCAGAGAGAGTGAATCGACTGTAAACAACATAACAAACATTGCAATAGTTTTGAAGAAAGAATCTACCTTTTCATAAAACCAGAGAAAAACGTATAACTTAAAATAACCGTGATGCAGTCTCCATGCTACAATAATGATAGAAGCAAGGTTTTCCACAATTATGAAGTACAATTTGTCTGAAATGTTTGTGTCTCCTTCATAAAATTGTTTGCAAGAAATGTTATGTTTATTTTTCTGGTCACTGACAGATAGCTGACCACTCAACGCCGAGATCGTCCGTCGATCAGTTCAGCTAGAGTTGACTTACGCCAAGCCCGTGGAGGGCAGCCTGTCTGTCTGGATATTATTCTTTTATTTATATGATTAGCGTCCAGTACGCCAGGCACATTCTGTTTTGGGGATGTCAGTTATCTAAAAATAACTTAAGAAACAGTCATTGTCAGCGCTCCAGTGGTTTTCCCTCAACTCTACAAAAACATGAATGTGGTAGCAGTAATTCAGCAGAGCGTGACTCATGGAAAGAGACAGAAGCCTGATACACGAAAAATATGCCTATCTTGGCGATTATATTTTCTGTTGCTAAACAGGAAGCATGGCTCACTTTTTGCGAAGTACTGTGGAAAACCGGCCGATTAATTTAGTAGAGAAGGAAGTATTTTGTAAGAGTACCAGCTGTTTAACGAGTGGCGAGAGGAAAGATGCTTTTTGCCCTAAGATGGTGACATCTACATGCAGGTCATAACTGGACCAGGAAAACTTGTCTAATCCACAGAACGAATAAGTAGGTTTACGTGCAGTTTACGTTCCTGGTTGATTATTATTAATTATAATTTGTCTTTTTAAAATGTCATGAAAAAAAAACACGTTATAAGCCCTATTTACACTGTAATGATCATTACCACGTTATTTGAACCCTGAAGTATGCACTTTACTGGGATAGTTTACGAAAAATGTTAAATTCTGTCATCCTTTACTAGCTCTTTTAAGCTCTTCCACACCATTATGTTTATTTCTACAGTTAAGCATATTTCAAACTTTGTTGGTAACCAAACAGCTGAGTGTACCCACTTCTATGGAGAAACTATGAAAGTCAATGGCCGTCAACTGTTTTATTTCTTTATCTATTTATGTTCAGCAGAAGAATAAAACCTCTGCAAAGGTTAGAGACAAATGGAGGGTGAGTAAATCTGAATTTAAACTTTTTTTGTGGACAGAATTTTGACTGCCTTACACTTGTTATGGCCCTTCACACCAAGAGCAATAACTTTATTAGGTTCGCGCAGGTATGTCAAAAGTACGTATTAGCTCTTAAATGGTACATAGTTGTACCTTTTGAGTGCAATAGTATTATTGGTTGTGCTGTCATTGCTGGGACCTCTGCTAAATGTACGATTTACATTTAAAACAATTTTAAAGAAGTCTTTTTGTTCTTGTAACGCAAGATCCAATATAGCTTTGGGCTCTTTGAAGATAATAAAGTAACGGTGGGGACACCACATAAGACGCACTTCTCCGTTATATCATGTTTCCACTTCTCCTAAAAAACGAAGGAGGCAGTTGACTGAACCACATTAATCAATTAACACCGCAAGTAGTCATGGAAACAGCGTAATTGATTTCAGCTGTCCATGTCCGTGCTTTTTTCTTGTGGGTCATTTATGTCGTTGTGCAAGCGGAGGAAACATAAAATTACATTTAATCAACGCAAAGGGATTTTCTCAAAATTCGCAATACGAGTGCAACCAGAGAGGCTGTAAAGTGTCTTGACTGACGGGCCTGCGCGAGGATCGAGAATTCTGGGGCGTAAGGAATGACGTGACGGCGCACAGTCTCCCCCATGAATGCTTGTCCAGACAAGCGACACACGTTCCAAACCCCAAAATGGCACGAGACGCATTCCAAGGAAAAACCTCCAGTCTGCGAGATGACATCATAAGTGCTCAGGAGGACCGGGGGTGACCTCATAATGACTTCCTCCGGTCGGGCCTCTCTTAGTGGGCTTGTCAGGCACTCAACATTGACGAGACATCAGAGAGAGCGTCTGTCCCACCATAAAAAAACTTGGTATTTTACAAGCTCCACTAGACAGCGGACAGTGAATGGGGTTTTGTTAAATTCAGGTTATGCACAGAGAAGTTTCATGAAGTGTTCCGTGTATTTTGCATCAAGGCGCTCCATAATCGGAGTATGACTTCAGACGGTGGCATTGAAACTGTCTGGTAAGAAACCCTTTCGGAGGCTCTGGATGTCTATCATGGTGTGTCTCGCCCACAAGCCTATGTGTGTGTGTGTACCTGTGGTTTTCCTGTCGGTGAAACCCAATAACAGTCCCATTGCATCATTTTGAATAGTTACGGGAGAAAATGGATGCAGTTTTGGCAGTCGGCGAGTGTTTCCATTGCTTTCTCTGAACCATTTTCCTCCTCTGCTTGCCCTCCCCACAGGGAAAACGGTCAAAACAAACAGCAAATAGTTGGTGTTGAGAGACTTGGGCACTTGGAAGGCCACATTCCAGCATAAGTGGAAAAAATTAGAGTCCCTGCCGGATTGCTGCAGCTCCCGGAGGCTTTGATACACTAAGTTAATTTGGGATAGCCGCTGAGAGCTGTAGGATTTCGAGCTGGCGAGTAACAATGTTGTCAGCGGGTTTTCTTCGGAATGGCCCCACGTCAAGAACGCTCTGACCCGAAACTCCAACAGCCCACCTGAACAGCAACTGTGCCAATTTTCCAGATATACGAATGGGTTTTTAACTCTAGTAACTCACGACGTAACCACCCAAGTGAAGGTTTTCCCTTCTTAAATTGTACCACACTTCTACCAGATTATTACTAAATGCACGTAATACACATATTTAAGTTTACGTTTACTCGTTTAGTAGATGATTTTATCCAAAGCCATATAGTCGTTCCAGTCAGATTATTGATAGAGATGCTATTTTATTGCTTCCATTCATTTTCATTGTGAGGAGCTACAACATAATAATAAACATCTATTTTTGTGTTCCACAGAAGAACGAAAGGAAATGACACAGGGGTGAGTAAACAATGACAGAATTTAAATTTTAACATTATCTGTCACTTTAAATATTTGGTAGCACACCAGACAGTGCCACCTATTGCTCATAGTGTATCCAATCTTTGATCATGTTTCCTTAAGTCCAGCTAAATTGAAACTGGTCTCGTACATTATCAATTTAATTTAATTCACTTGTTTAATTATTTGTAACATTTTTTACAATACTATTTTATATATTTATGACACAATATAAGTCATTTTATTTCATTGGTATGATATACAGTGTGTACGGAACGTATTCAGAACGTATTCAGAACATATTCAGTCTTAAATTTTTTCACAGTGTTATTTTGCAGCCATTTGTTAAAATCATTTGTTCAGTTTTTTCCTCATTTATGTACACACAGCACCCCATACTGACAGAAAAACACAGAATTGTTGACATTTTTGCAGATTTATTAAAAAAGAAAAACTGAAATATCACATTGTCTTAAGTATTCAGACCCTTTGCCGTGACACTCATATATTTAACTTGGGTGCTTTCCATTTCTTCTGATCATCCTTGAGATGGTTTTACACCTTCATTTGAGTCCAGCTGTGTTTGATTATACTGATTGGACTTGATAAATTGAGCATCTCTGGAGAGACCTAAGAATGGCTGCCCACCAATTTTTACCATCCAACCTGACAGAACTGGAGAGATGGTAAACGTTGGTGGACAGCCATTTTTAGGTCTCTTCAGAGATGCTCAATTTTCTGTAACCTTGGCCAGATCTGTGTCTTGCCACAACTCTGTCTCTGAGTTCTTCAGGCAGTTCCTTTGACCTCATGATTCTCATTTGCTCTGACATGCAATGTGAGCTGCAAGGTCTTATATATAGACAGGTGTGTGGCTTTCCTAATCAAGTCCAATCAGTATAATTAAACACAGCTGGACTCAAATTGTACCCACTATATATATATATATATATATATATATATATTATATTATATTATATGGCATACATTTATTTAAATTAAATTAAAATAAAATAAAAATTGCTTTAAAATGTAAACAAATTCTCTCTCTCTTCCTCTCTCTCTATTTATATATTGCTCAGGATTACTAACATTTCACAGTACTATAGAATATTAAAATTATTTCTATTAGATTTTTTGATTTACAGTATAGCCATATTAAAATATTTGTATTTTAATATTTTCATCTAATAACAACAAAACCATAATTAGTATTGTATAGTCATATCAAATGATTTAATTGATGCTTTCTGTGCAAAAACATACTGCCACAATGCTTCCATAATGCTCATGAAGCTATGCAGTGGCAATTTTTTTTTATAAATAATAATAAGTGTTTTTTTTAAATAAAATATATATAGCAGCTTTACAGGAAATTAAGTTTCTACAATATGTTTGTAAGTATGTTTAACTTATAAAATACTTAAGTGTGAAAAATACAAATAATATTCAGCCCTAAAAGCATAGTAATTTAAATAGTCCTTTTTAAGAAATGCACACATGCTGTCCCCTACAAACAATCATCATTCATTAATAATGTTTTCGTATCACTGTACACATTGCAGAAAAGCAACATATCCAAATGACTATTTTCAATACTGTGCAGCACAAGTTCAAATCACTGATCCTATGAGCAATATTAATAGTGATGCATTCTCTCATTTTAGAGCTCAAAGTCTGTATTTCTCTGTGGAGGTCAGACAAGCGTCTCCTCAAGTCTGATGGTCTGTCTCAGGTGCAGATACGAGCGCAAGAAGGCGGGAGACCAATTACACATAAAGAGGATTAGTTACGTAACTGCAGATAACTGCAGAGAAAAACTCTGTAAAGCCCAACGCTCACAGGACTCTCACTTAAAAGGCCTAAAAGATTTAACAGAAAGGCACTAGATTTATTAGAAAGTTACTAAGCACGAACCTCGACTACAGATTGCAAAAGGTAAAGGTAAACTTGTACTTTTATTTAGCAAAAAATGCATTAAATTAATTAAAATTGAGTTTTAATTGACTTTTAATTTGTTACCAGCTTACGTTATACGTCAAGTCCGAGGGCAGTCAACAAGTCTGAACTCGACTCTCTCACGAACACACATACAGCCGTTGCCAGAAGTCAGTGATTGGAGTTAGAAATATTTTGAATGGTAGTTTAACAAAACAGCACAAAAAAGCAACCAAGGCGACTTACAAAATGCCCCTTCATGATCATGACCAGTCTTTCACTACTTTTACCCACCTTGAGAAAGGTTTGCGATGGGAGACTCCTCGTGCCGTAAGTAAAACTTCACTTCCTGTCTCCTCTGACCCCATTTCTGTAGGTGCTCGAACATCAGCTGATCAAAGGGGATAGCTCTCTCTGTGAATAAGAACACAGACGCTCTTTGTTACAGTCAGGCTATTAAACCATGCACTCTATGCTTAGCACAGAGAATGTGAATGTCAAAACTGTTATAATACTCCTCCGTTTTAAACAAATCCACATGGCATGAAAACTTAAAAATGGAAATGTCCTTTCTATTACACAATAGCCCCATAGCGAATCACGGCAGCACGTCCAGATGAAAAAGGTCTGGCTATCCTTGCTGAAGGCTATCTTTACTGTCTTTGACAGTGCGGGCCGCGTGCCATGTGTGGGACACTAGAATAACAGGCCCGCAGGAGCCACGTAAACAAACCTAGAGCCTGCGGCCCAGGCCTTGAGACATTTTGACCCAAATACTACCACCCACTGTCTAGGAAAGACTCTGACAAGGACGTCATTGTTATGTGACGGACAGTGTTGCTTTCTCAGTGGGATCTGCTCCATGAACGTTTCCATTCAGTGCTATTTAGTGATGTAACAGAGCTAAGCAATACATCTGTATCTGTCAGCCATATTGAGGAGAAATCCGACTGCACTGTACATATGACATGTATTTACTGACTGAAGATCAGGTTTTACAGTACTGTGTAATATTTTAAATCAACATTTGTCTAAGGCTAGCCTACTGCCCCCTCGCCCCCCCTGTTTTGCTGATGTATTGAAAGAAAGCTGAAATAAAATCACCAGATGCAGATTCATGCATACTCTTTTACCTAACATGGCCCACAATGCAACGGTTTGCTAATGTAAAATGAATTAATGCACTTGAATGTACTTCATCTAGCCAGATGCTAATATTTGCAAACTAACACGTAACTCTTTTCCACATTAGTAAAGTGGTTTTTGGAAAGAATACGATGAAAAGTGGAGCGGACTTTATGCCAATAATCGGTCATACTAGTTAAAACTGTTTATATTTTGTTAATTATAAATTATAAGTTAAGTTTATATTATCTAAACTCAACCAAAGCCACGTAGACTATTTATATTTGAAACATTTAAACGCTCTGGGTTGTTAAGATTTCTCAGTCTGCATTTATTTAATCGAAAATACAGTACAACAACATTGTTTAATAACAACTTTCTATTTAATTACATTTTTAAATCTAATTTATTCCTACAATGGTAAAGCTGAGTTTTCATCCTTATTAACTTGTTTAAAAAAAAAAAAAACTAACACTAGTTTCTCTAATCCTTTTTGTATTATTTTTGGTTTCTTTTTATTTATTATACAAAAAAAGCAAAGAAAAAGCCTCTTACACAAGCATGCTCTTTTCTTTTTCTGTCTTCTTTTTAATATATAATTTCAATTACCTCGCTACTGCGTTAAGCTAACTGAGACTTGTCATAGTACTGCATATCATTGCTCTTTTGTTGATTTTGATTGCTTCCAATGTCCTAATTTGTAAGTCACTTTGGATAAAAGCGTCTGTTAAATGACTCAATGTAAATGTAAAACACTTTTTTCCCTTTAGTGAATGACTTCAGTTTACAGTATTTACCAACAGGCTTATACCTTTTCCTCTCCAGACCTCTGCGAGGTGGCAGCCGCTCTCCCCAGCCTCCTTACAGAACTCCACCACATCCTTACAGAGCGTCTCTGGAGTAATGGGCACCTCGGTCAGCAACTGTTGATTATCACTCAGGAATACAGTCAGAATCATCTGTAAAGAGGGAAGAATAACATCTTTCTTTGAGTGAACATCCAGCCTCTCATTTTGACTGTGTGGGCTGCTGCTTAATCTCTCTTGCCTTGTTATATTTCTCGAATTGTTTACGTTAATTTTCCCTGTGGTCTGCACCACAGCCATCTCATCAAATGAGTGCCAATTGCAAAGACAGATGAGAGATAATAAAAGGCATTCAACAGTTGAGCTGAAATCAAGGGAATTGCATGTTTATTCTACACACCGCCAAGAAAAAGTAATCATGATGCCTGATCTATTATCTCCCACGTACCAAAACGTGTTGGCAAGGACTTTAACCACAGACAAAATGGAAAATATCTAAGGTTTGCAGGAGATTTAGGAAAGAAACCTTCCAGAAGGACAGCTAAGTCTGTGTTAATCACAGATGTCAAGTTATTTTATCTAGTCATTAGATGATACTCCATCATTCAGCTGTGTTTCTATCAAAGAGGATTAAACTAATGGCCAGGAAAATTGGATTAAGGCGGCCAAAAAACGTATAAGAAACACTGATGAAGAACAAGACAAAAAAAAAAGATAAAGTTTGGTCAAATGGCATTTGTTAGAGTTTAAGTGGGGCTCATCTATGCAAAAGTCACTGCGGTGAGATGTGAAGGGGCAAAATAAAACAAAAAATAAAATTAAATATAAAAATATATACATACATAAATAAAATCAAATATAAAATGACTTTAACACCCATTAAAATAAAATAATATTTTGAAACCAAATATTTGAAAAACATAAATCTGTCCATTGGAGTACAGTAAGAATGATTGCAACAAATAAATCTCTCTAGGTATACCAGGCATTTGGAAAATGCATGTATTTTATTACAGCAGTCACCAATAAAATGTAAACACATTGATGTAAACTTCATCCCGCTTCACTTCAATTACACATTTATATACTGTATATCTTATAAATCCATCTGATTTCAATTCCCGCCCGGGGCAGGCTTTACTCCTAAAGTGTAACACAATCCCTCCAAACAAGCAAGCAGCAGATTGAAAGAGAAATTCTGTGAGGATTGGATTACAGGGCAGAGCTATAATAATCTGATTAGACGGGGGTGCAAACATGCGAGCGTGTGGCTACAGAGAGCTAAGGAAACTGTTTCTCTGGCTGAAGCCAAACAAATCCAGAAAGGGAAATGCTGCTGTGATCTGTGAAGACAGCGGATAATCCCGACCTGGACAGCTGCCTGGAATTTTATTGTCACAAGGTTTCATATTAAAATAGCACAGGGCCAAAAAAAAAAAAGTCAAATCAGGCATAGAATCAAAGGAATAGATCATCCAAAAATGACTCGCCCTCATGACACTCAAAATGTGAGCATTTCTTTCTTAAGAACAAAAAAGGAGACATACTGAAGAACTGTTTTAGTCCTGTTGAAAGTCAGCTGGGTCTAAAGCTATACAAGATTGCATAAAGAAAACAAAACACAAATACTCAAAATAACGTCTGTGTTCCATAAAAAATGTTATGGTAATGACGTAAGGGGTTTAATGAAGACATTTAATGATTAAAACAATGAAAAAAGCAGATCTGACAGGTAACACCGTACATTAACGGTTTATTAGTTAGAAACATTAATGCAGCTAATAACAAACAATGCTTCTACAGCCTTCATTAATTGATAAGTTAATTTCAACATTAACCAACCAATTTCTAAAATCAATAGTTATATCTGTTAACTGTTATTAAGAAAGATGAATACATGCTATACAAAGCATAACGTTTATTGTTAGTTCATGTTGTCTTGTATATTCACTAATGTTCAGAAATGAAACCTCATGTAAAGTGTTACTGAATGACAGTCTGTGAAGCCTGAGGAACACTGAAATGTCTTTTACTGAATGAATGTTCCAGAATGCAGAAACTAATTTAAACTCATCCCTCAATTCGCATAAACAAAATCATAGAAATGATGTTCAAATAATGGAAATTTGAAATGCACCCCATACTCATCTTAGACATATTTTTTGTTTGTTCATTCAAATTGAGAGAATTTTCTCCTAATCAACAGCACAACTTTTCCAAACTACAAAAACCTTGCATGCAAGAAATAAACAACAAGCCTATCCCAGCATGCCACAAACATGTGCGTGAAATAGCACCCTTTGATTTAACATATCCGCGATCCTTTCCAACTATAGCACGACTGCATTTAACACTCCTCACTTACACATGCACTCAAAAACAAATGTCAATCTGCTGAAATCCCCCATGCCCCAGACATGTCCCGCTATTTTAAGCCATACACAAGTGCCTAAACTTCTCCTCGTCTGTCCCTATCTAGCTTGTCTTAAGCCCTCTGGACTTTCACCTTAGTCGCCCCGTGTGGCACCTTGAGCTTCCGGTCTTCCTTCCCCTGCGCCCGCGCTCTCTTTTGCAGCCAGGGCCTGGCCTTTGAGGCGCTGACCAGGCTGCGTAGCACCATGCTGATGAACCTCCTCATGGAGCTCCGAGGCTGGGGTTGATGGATTGGAGGAGCCGGGCAGTCCAGGCGCTGAGGAGCTGCCTGCTGCCACTGGAGTGTGTCTGTCTCTCTCTCTGTCTCTGGGTGCGTGGCTGTCTATCTGACTGAGAGTGACTGAGAGTGTGTGAGTGGAGATACTATAGAGTGGTCAAGGAAGGGGAGGGGGTTTGGGGGCATTTTGGGAAGGGGAGGGGGGCCGGTGAGGGTGGGTAGAGCTCTTTTTCCCAAACAGCATTCCCTCAGGAACAAACAGAGGTGCCAGGGGAAGATAAGAAGTATCTGATGACAATACACAGACTGTTTTGAGACATGTCACTGATAGAGCGAACCGAACTCTACGTCACGCTCACTCAGACTAAAAGACACACTTTGGCATAGGAAGTCACCCACATGCCACTTACATTATCAAATTAAGAAGATAGACAAGTGTGCACTTAATGTATACAAGTCCAGATGAATTTAAAATGTACTTTAGTGCACGTTTCTAGTTTTGAGGTGAAAGTGAGGGTTGGTGCCCCCCTCAAATGGAAATTGTGTTATTAACTACTCACCCTCATGTCGTTCCAAACCCATAAGACCAAAGTTCATCTTTGGAACACAAATGTCGGAGAGCTATCTGACCCATCATGGACAGCAACACAACTGAAATTTTTCAGTCGCTAATGAGGCATCTATGCATATACATCTATGGTTTCTAGCACATTCTGAATGGTTGCCAAAGCTTTGCTAAGCATTTAGTAGGGTGTTCTACTGTAGATGCATACAGAGTGTTGCTAAATGGTAGCAAAGGTGTTCTGGATGGTTGCCAATGCATTGCTAAGTGGTCAATAAGGAGTTCTGAATGGTTTCCAAGCAGTTGCTAGGGTGTTCTAGGTGGTTGCCAGGGAATTGCTATGCAATCGCTAAACAGATGCGAAGGTGGTTTGTATAGTTGTCAGCAGTTGCTAAGGTGTTCTAAGCCATTTCTAGCATATCCTGGATGGTTGAAAAGGAATTGCTGGTGGTTGCTAGAGTGTTATAGGTGATTATAGAAACAAAGCTAAGCAGTTCCTAGGATGTTCTGGGTCATTGCTCAATTTCAAAAGTGTCCCTACTACCAAGATATTCTGGTCTCTGAATTGACCTTTCGCAAAACCCCGCCCCAAAACGGCCATTGTCCAATCACACATCATAGCAACAGTTATGAAGTAAGCAAGGTCCGTCAAGCTGCGGGCCTCTGGCAAGCAAAAGGGTGAAGCGATGTGCCTGTGGCACATGTAAGTCCGACAGTAGGTACCCCAAAAGTTTGGCTGGAGGAGTTTTTTTCCCTTCCCAAAGCCAAAAACACAATATGAGCGGTGCCTACAGTGGATTAAGCAGTGTGGAAGGCCCCACTCCCAGCTAAATATCAAGAAAATAAACAAGCATTCTTACGTCTGCTCAAAGGTAAGGCAAGTCTAGTCTAACGCCTTAGCAATAGCTAGCTAGTAAGACTATGAGCAAGACGTTCATATTTACAAAACTGGATATTAAAGTTATCTGTACTGTCCGCAAATATTGTATATCACTAGTA
Organism: Enteromius treurensis; assembly: GCA_032275025.1. Lineage (NCBI taxonomy): Eukaryota > Metazoa > Chordata > Actinopteri > Cypriniformes > Cyprinidae > Enteromius > Enteromius treurensis. Next base: position 16,873,525 of record JAUCMU010000039.1, on the reverse strand, counting down.
TAGCATTGCCAGAACGTTAGACTAGTGCTAGACGTACTAGTATTAGCTCACCTTAATGAACTTAAATTTAGCCAGCTTGCTAGCAACTTCACATCTCTAAAGTTATATTTCATCAGTTCACGTCGCATTCTAACAGGCAATTTAAACTTATTTTTAGCGCTCAGAGGGAAAAAGGCGCAATCTGCATAGTCTGATGCACGCGCTCATTGATCCTTTCACGTTCTCATCTTCTCCTCTCCCAGACGAGCTTGACAGGCTAGCAACAGTCACTAAGGGGGGCGTGGCTTTTGCGAAAGGTCAGTTGTGTAAAGCAGTGCAAAGTTGAATCTGTGTTTTGTTTTTTTCTGATGTAGATTTAAGTAGCAAACAAAGGTTGATGAAATTACTGCATATTTTTTGAGAAATATATGCATGTGTTCACATATATTTTATATTATAGTATCCTAAAAAAAAAAAACATCATAATGATATTTCCTCCATTTTGAATTCTTATCCAATCAATCAGTTTTTTTTTTTTTTTTTAAATAACACATTAAGAGGATTAGCAATAGCACATTAATTTTCACAGCCCACTTTTATCATATTTACCAAGGGTGCCAATAGTTTTGGCCATGAGTATATATCATACGATAAGTAATATCACACCAGTAGCAAGAGCAATATCAGATAAGCACAGATTTTGTCCTAGATATCAAGTTTAAATGTGATTTTATACAACAGTTAATTAAAAAATTTGATGTGTTATATTTTAAACACAATAGTTTTTTAAAAAGGTACCGTATGTAGGATTGACCCCGAGTCGCTGAACTAGGTATTGCAGTTCAAATTCAAAATATTGGAGATGTTTTTTCACCCGGCCCCTCCTACTCAGACTTGACGCACACATAGGTTGCCAAATTGAAGAGGGCCCCCTCTTGCGTTACGCTGGATGTGCGTGCTTTTTTTTCGTGGTGCATCAGCCGCGGTTTTCAAACTGGCACAGCAGAACTTATTACTAGGCTTTTTTAACAATGAAACATATTTTTTTTCTGGCAGCCAAAAGCGGAAAAAAAAACACAAAAAAAGGAGGAAAAGAGGAAACATGACAGCGGTAAGTTAAGTGATGGAGATAATGATCATTGATGACTTAACCCCTTAAACTCTCCAGAATTACATTCAAGTTGTGCCTTGAATTTTTAACCCTTTGCATGCACCAATAACCCCATAGGTGG
>JAUCMU010000039.1:16848829-16865507 GCA_032275025.1 Enteromius treurensis | reverse complement strand
TTAAATGCAGAGCACAAATTCCTTGTATGGGAAACCATACCTGGCCACATGTCACGTCCTTTCCTTTCCTTTCCCTTACAGCCTGCAGGACTTGAGGCGGGCTGTTGAAAATGAACCGTGGTGTTTGCTGGACCGCAGCTCTCTGGCCGGTAAGAAAATAAGTTAATGGGTGCTTTGAGCTTGGAAGCAGGGTACAGTCAGACCCCCCCTAAAGGCAGCAGCGCTAGTCTGAGGAGAAGATGGTTGGCAGGACTGTCTGTCTGTTGTACATTAGCCGGATTTCATTTCAGATGGCCTGTTATTATACTGCTGATGGGGGTGGGGGGACTGTTGCTTGTGCTCTGTCATGATAAAAGATGGTAAAGGAGCAGAACGAGAGCATCATAATGGCTATGTAGCCTACACACTGCAAAGGTTTTGGAGTGACAACTGCATTTAAAGCTACTATATGTAGTTTTGTGTATTTTAGAGCCACAGTTAAGTGACTGCTATAGGGATAGTTCAGTTTATCTACGTACCCCCCAGGGCATCCAAGATGTAGTTGGCTTTGTTTCTTCAGTAGAACACAAACAAAGGTTTTTAACTCCGTTGCAGTCTGGCAGTTTTATAACGGAAGTCAATGACACCCAAACACACTCAAGTCAAAAAAAAACCATACACAGGCGAAACCAAATTAAACCCTACGGCTCGTGACTGAACCATATGTATAAAATTTTTCATCTCTTGTACACCTCAATCTCTGAGTGTCCTGAGCTCATTTAAAACATTTGGCAGGTGACGCACCACCGTGCTCTGGCACATAGAGATCTATGCATAGATGCCTCATTAGTGACTGTTTCTATGGGGCTCTATACATACGGATCTACATCTATATCTATGTGCCAGAACACGTTGACGCATCAGAGCTTTGGAACGTTTGGTAGCCATTGACTTCAATTTTATGACTGACGAACTGCAATGGTTTGAGTTTAAAATCTTCATTTGTGTCACATACATCTTGGATGCTCTGGGGTTAAGCAGATAAACATTAAATTTAAATCTTTGGCTGAACTATCCCTTTAAGTGAGTGGAAGTCACTTTTTCGCAAACATTTCAGAAGCTCTTTTTGCAGACATTTGTGGGGAGCGAAAGAAAGAAACAGTAGCCATTTGCCTTATCAGAAGTGTGTATAACTAGAATGATTTTGAAACTGATATTTCAAGGTTTAAGGAACATGTCACTATTTTTGAAAAATGGCTAATTTCCAACTCCCCTAGAGTTCGACAGTTCACCTGATGTCTGGGTCTAGCGGTAGCACTTTTAGCTGCAGCTTAGCATAGATCATTGAATCTGATTAGACCGTTAGCATCTTGCTCAAAAATGACGTATTACAGAAGAATCAAGTTTTAAACTGGTCATTTTTGAGTGTGCTAACAGTCTAATCAGATTTGGTGATCTGTGCTAAGCTGCAGCTAAAAGTGCTACCACCAGACCCAGGGATTGGCTGTAAAAAAACGGTAATATGCAAATGTTTAACTCTAGGGGAGTTGGAAAATTAGCCTGTTTTCAAAAATATTGGCATGTTCCTTTAAAAGTAAAACTTAAACACAGTTTCTTTAAATGGCAGGAAATAATACATTCTAAGTAAAGACTACACATATTGTTTGAAGTAGTGATAAATATGGTTGTTATGCATTAAATGCCAACAATTTCTAGTAATGTCCCATTAGTTAACAGTTAATTCATTATATAACAATGCTCAAAACATTTGTTACAATATTTACTATTTTAGTCATTTGTTAATAAATTACCATTGTGTGTGCTAACTCGGGTATAAATAGATACAAATATTAGCTTTTAATGTTTTGGTAAATGTTAACTTTAAGGATTAATAACTTTTTAGAAGTATTTGTCATTAACTATTGTGGTTAACAAATAGATCCTTATTGTAAAGCGTTCTCCATCACACGATGTTAGGGGTTTTTTTTGTTTGTTTTTTTACTTTATTAACTTTGCGAATAAGTAAAGACATGTAACCACAGACAAGTGCTCTCTTTGCTTTAACTAGTTGTTCAGAGTGGATCCTTGAATGTCAATGAAATTCCATATACTTAAATAAAAGTACAGCTAAATAGCAAAAAAAAAATATAATAAATGCAAAAGCTTGAAAAACTTAAGCCGAAATTCAAATAAAAACTAAAATATAAAAATAAAAGCTTATTCATAATATTATTAAATATTGCAATAATATAGAAATAACACTAATGTGAATTAATTTTAAGTAGTTGTCACTTTAACCAGACTCAATCTGAGCACATATAGCCAATGTGTGTGTTCTAAGTGCCACATCATCAAACTTCCTATTGGACAATGAGAAAATAATAACCCAATTAGATCATGACTTTGAGTTTCTTCGGTGGATAGAACATCTGTGAAGTCCTTGGGTGACCTCGCAGGATCTTTAGATTAGAGTTTATCCCTTCAGCGGAGTGGATGTAACTGCATAATGACAGGCCCCCCTCACTGATGATGAGGCCATTTTTCCAAAACTCACTAAAAATTAGTCACATCTCCACCATCTCAAGAATTCTTCTGCAGGTTTCTCCATTCATTCAGTTTATCCCTTCATTATGTCATCTTCATGTCATCATCCAACATACGTTTTTCCTTAGGAATGATGTGATGGGATTTCAGAATTCCATCCTCCATTTCTCCTAAAACAAACAAAGTACATGTGTTCTTCATTATAGAGGCACTGGTGAAAAGTTCACTTCTATCAATGTTTATTATAATGTCTTTATGAAACAACAATAAAAAATTTTTTAAAAAAGTGTTAATGCACTTGCCATGGAAATCCAAAATGAGTTTTATCAAACTTGGAAAAATCACTTGCTCATCAGTTGATCCTCTGCAGTGAATGGGTGCTGTCAGAATGAGAGTCCAAAGACGACTCCAGTCTAACAACTAACGTCTTAAAAAGCGAAAAGCTGCATGTTTGTGGAAAATATATATATTAAGCCTTTTTTTTTTTTTTACATTTTAAGATGTTTTAGTAGAAGTAAACTTGACTGGATTGTTGTTTTCAAACCTTTAAAGAAACCAGAAACACATTTCGCCATTAAAAACGCACAATAAATAAAGCAAGTCACAAATAATAGCATGTTTCCCATCTTCTAATCTAGTGCAACTAAAGGAACAGCCAAACCTCAGTCTCTCACACTCCTGCTCCCACAGCTCAAAAGCTGAGAACAATCAATTTGACACAAAAAATGAGCAAGCAAAATCTTAACAATTATATCAATTTACTGCGGTCGTAAACTTTAGTGGAAATGTAAAACCTGATGTATGTCTGAACCAAATACAATTCATATTGAATGCAATCAATCTGGCCACCTTAAGAGAGCCATGAGGCTTTGCTGAAATGAGTCGTGGCCTCCGGAGAGCTCTTAAAATCGAGTATCACACTTAAGGTGGTCCAGTTCAAGGAAGCATGCTAAATGGGAGGCAGATGCTTGTGCGCCATGAGCACTGGCTCGTTCCCTTTGAGTGCTTTTGGATACAATTCTGAATCCAAATCTGTCCGGCACATCTGAAGCAGAAGATGTTGAGATGTTCACAGATTGACTTCCTTCAGACTCCTGAGGGCTGCTTGTTTCGTAGTCTCTTGAATAATTCCCGGATCAATCCAAATGAATGCAACAATTTGGTTTTTGTTTTTTTGTTTTTTACAGAATGGGTGATGAAATCCAAGCTCAGGTAAAAGTGAAGAAAAATGTAATGTCACAAAGGAATTTAATTGTATTGAGCTTATTTTGCCTTCTTATTACCTTTTCATTATTGCATAAATTTTTTGTAATGTAATAAAGTTTTTTATTTTAAATGGTTATTTATATATATTATTTATATATATATATATAGAGAGAGAGAGAGAGAGAGAGAGAGAGAGAGAGAAAATACCATCTGCATAATATATTAAAAAGCTTGTATATTTATTTTTTTGTGAAATATTAGACAATATGATTATTGTATTTAAATATTTTACATATATCCTGTATAAATATATTCATAATATTATGTATTTTATTAATGGTGTTTTATTATTATTTTGCAATGAATGAAAAAAAAAGGAAAAACTGAAGAATTTTAATATAGACAAAATACAAAAATATCTTTTTTCTTTTTATTTCAGGGTAAAATAGGATGTTTCGGACAAGTTTAGTGAAATTACTGTTCAGATATTTTTATAATGCTTATATTTTAATTTAATATGAATATTATATTTATAAATTTTATTTATAATATATTTATTTATTTATTTATTTATTTTGTCAGTTTATTCTTAATATGGATGCATAGTACTTTAAATGTACTCTATGCAGAAATCTTGAAAGTTTACTGAGGTCAAATCCAATGTGACCGGCTTGTGTTCCTGCTCCTTAGACAGGCTCAGACGACCTTGGCCGGTCCTGCATTTCACTGTCTACATTAGACTGTGTTTTGTTCAGAGACTGAAAGGGATACCGGGCTGACGGCGGCCTCTCGATCCCGCTGAAGGATCAGGTAGCGTTTAACAGCGGAAGCGCGAAAGCCGCAGATTCCACAGCGCCACTCAACGTGTCACAGACGGCACTACTGGGCTCAATCACTTCAACTTGTCTCGTGTTTGCCCGCATGCTGACACTCCCGGTGCTGTTGACACCCCTCGATCCATCTTCATCGGCCAGCGGAGCTCCTTAACCCTCCGGTCGGGGCGGCCCAGGTAGCGCAACATCACAGGTCTTTAAAAGGCAATTCGTGGGAAAAATGGGCAGAAACTTTTACTTTGACAAAGCGCTAAACTGTGACGCGCACTAATGCACATGTGCTTTTGATTCCTCCTCCCACTTTAATGGCAAATGTCAACCTGAAGTAATAACTTCGGTCTATGTGACTGAATAGAAACGTTGTTGTTGTCGAATAATGAAATTCAACTCCACACATCTTAAATATATTTACATTAAAATGTGTGATGTTAAACGATTCATCGCGCACAAATAATAGTTATTTGCATATGTGTTCTGTTTATTATATACTGTATATGTATTTATACTATAAATATAAGTATTTACTATATAAACATAATATATTTTTCTGAAATATACATGCATGTGCGTATATATAGCCTACCTATTAAATATACACAGCACAATGTATAGATTTTATTATCTCTATCTCTAATATAGGCCTAAGTATTTTAAATAATCCTAAACGTTTTTAATTTTTCGATTTTACAGTAATATGTAGCCTGTATCAAAATATTAGCCTACTTTTATTAAATATAGCCTATAGAGCTGTGCAAAATTTTGGTGTATGATTTTCTTAATCTTTTTTCTTTCACTAAGGCTGTATTTATTTGATGAAAATACAGTACATTTGAGATATTATTACAATTACTATAACGTATAGTATTATATAGTCCAAATAACTGTTTTCAATATGAATATTTTCAAATGTAATTTATTCCTGTGACCAGCGCTGACTTGTCTGCATTATTACTCCAGTCCTTAGTGTCACACGATCCTTCAGAAATCATTTTAATATTCTGATTTGCTGCTCAATAATGTCACGTTTAATCATCTCAACGAGTCATGGCTAAATAAAAGTATCAATTTCTTTCAAAACCCAAAAAATCTTACTGACCCCGTACTTTTGAATGGGTAGTGTATATAGCAGTCAACATCATGCCGCAAAAGTTCTACTGAACTCGACATGCTCCTTGAAGAGAGGAAATAAATGACGATCTGGACTTTTAACCGCGTTATTCAAGGTTGCAATGAAAATATTATTGTTCTGTCATTGACAGAAATATGAAGGCCAAACAAAAAGAGAACTTGACCGTTCAAGAAAGACTGTGGTTTATACCACTGCACTAAACATTTCACGATCAAATTTGGTGATTTACAAACTGGCCCGTTTTGATGAGATGATTGGGGACAGAGGAAGTGTGCATACACCTCTTTTTTCCCTCAAAGTGTTCACTGCGCTCCTGAGATGCTCAATTGTGGTTTACAGCTGTTTAAACACACAGATATTCTCACTGTGGTCAGTATAAGGAACCCAATTAGGCAGTAAAGTTGAACTGTAGAGGGGAATAAAAACTAGAGGAGGATCCAAGTCAGTGAACTGAGGTGCCTGCTGCAGTTGCCAGAGGTCGCCATGAAGCGGAGCCATTTGGCATCCAATGTTATTCTGGTGGGATACGGGAGCTTTATTTCCCGCTCCAAAAACTGGTGTTACCCTGATTTATGGGCAAAGGGGCTTATGAAATGAAACGTGTCAGTTTTAGGTTAAAACTCATGAGAAGGAGAGAGAGAATTCGCAAATACATCCCCAGTCACCACGTGAGGAACACGCAGTGAGTTTGGAAATCCTTTCTTTCCGATAACAAAATTAGCTTCTCAGGTGAACCAGCTGAACCTGGCTTTTTTTTTATAACAATACAATGTTGGAAAGTCTGATTCATTTTAGTGAAACAGTTCATTGGGATAATTAATATAAAACGCGCTTATCTTTTGTTACATACATTTAAATGGTTTTAATTTCACTTTTTAGTTAAACCATTTTTTTGCACAAGAAACAATATGGCTCTGTAAATATCATTAATATAATACATGTTTTTATACGAAATTGCATTATGTTTTATTATTATTTGTTGTTTTAGTGTGTTTCTGTTTCAAAAAGCTTAAATATACTGTAGTTTACATTACTAGTATACTGTAGCTTGGTGAACTAGTTTAAAAGAGCTAGACTTAAACTTTAACTAGTTTTAAAAAGAGCATAGTTGTACATACTTTAAATTACTAGTAACTTAGTGAACTAATAAAAAAAAACACTTTAATGTATTTTTGCATACTTAAAATAAGTACCTTAGTTTAAAATTAGCTTCTCCAACACAGCTTATTGTAACTCTTGTCATTGGACCAAAGTAGGTCTCAGTTGCTGGCACTCACACCATTTACGGATCATGATAACAACTTTAAGGCTTTTAGCTATTTTATTCTGGTTTAAAACATGGTTTGACCTCGTATTGCTTTTCTCTTTCATATTTCTGCGGTTTGACAATATAAAATTTGACCTCTTCTGTGGAAGTTGAAAAGAGACAGAACGTGGACCGCAGCGATGTGATGATAACCCCAGTGGACATTTATTTAAGCGCTAGTGTTATTTTGACTGATTTTAGGTAATTTGTTATTCTTCCTGGTTTGCGCTGGCCTGCTGGAGAATCTGTTTTCAGTGGCGTACATCCATCTGCTTTCTCTGGGCTTCCTGGTTAATTCTCTTACCACCTGCTCAACATCTCGCCTCAGTACCGCCAACCTACACAGCGCTCAGCAGAGGGCCTCATCAAACCTGGATCTCCACTTTAAAACTCACCAGCCTGTCGGATGGATTAATATTACCTTGGGCACCTGTGAGTTTATAGATAAATGACTTTCAATAACACTCTGCCTTCAAATATTAAACTTATTTTTTTCAGTCATATTCTAAATTCTCTGGATGATCTTTCCTTCTGCATCAAAAATAGTGACCGATAGGTGTCTTACACCTATATAAAGTGGGGGTTTTCTCGTCATACGGATGTAACCTTTTATTGATTCACCAGAACTATGAATTGCTGTACTGTAACCTTGTACATACAGTACATTATTTTATTAAATAAATGTATTACCATCCTGCTGTAACACCCTACTTACCATACAAATTTAACTAGTGTACCTACTCGAGATATGAATATATTTGTATTAATCTGTCACTTTTCTTCTTGTCAATTCCACTTTATCTGTATAAAAGCTTTACAAACACTTGTTTTTAAAGCAGCTCTTCCCAACCAAAAAATAAAATAAAATTGATACATAACCAATGAATTCTCAGTTCTCTTCTTACTCCTTGTAATGAATGGTAATATTTGATTTTCCTTTCTTGACCTGAACTTTAGCTTATGTTTTAAACAACTAATGAAAATCCCATAAACAATGCACAACGGCATATAGCCACAATTTGAAATCTCAACATTTAATAAAAGTCCATCAACAAAATACTGAAAACCATATAAAAGGTCCTTTAAAATGTCCAGTGGGTGAGTGCAAATTTAGTTAAGACATACCAGTTCAAACAGGTGTCCTGCAAACACTGCTGAAAAAGCTTAAGACAAGATTTTTTGTCTTGTTTCCAGACAAAATATCAAAAATTCTGAAGAAAAACAAGCTAAAATTAGGTAACTTTCTGCTTAGAAAAAGCAAAATAATCTGCCAATGGGGAATTATTAGATATTTTGGCTGGAAATAAGACAAAAAATTGCATTCTTTGCTGTGAAAGAGAAGTGTTTTCCCAGCTGGAGGACAACTGATTGTAATAAAGAGTTGATGTAGAATTAGAACAGTCCATAGGCAATGTTTCTTCTCCTCCGTAAGTAAACGATGTAAACCAAAGCGCCGACTGCCAGCACAATCATGACTCCAATGACTATTCCACTCACCATACCCAAGATAATTATATATATAAACTTTAGGAGGAGCTGAGGACATAACAAATCAGTTTATCAGTGAGTTATATCTCTTTGACAGCTGCAGATCATTAATGAATACTGTTTATTTACTCACAGCTCCTCATCGCTATATTCTCTGAATTTGTTAAGCCAGTCCACACATTCTTTCTCCAGGTAACCCTTGGTGTATTGGTTTAGAATGGGAACATTATCCCACTTCCTCTTGGTTGGATGAGCTTCAGCAACAGGAGCAACCCACTGAGACTCCTTATTATCAAAGGATAAGAAGTTCTTTCCATCATAGCCGTATTCATAAACGCCTTTGGAAAACTTCACTTCATCTCCCTGCTTTTCAATTTCACAACCAACCCTCTGCTGAAGAACATGAACATCTGAAATAGACACAAGTTAAATTTGTGAGATGATGATAAAATAATACATTCAAAATGATTTTGGTATGTGTATGCATGTTAAAATGTATTAGTGTTTCTCACCCGATTCATTGTGTCCCATTCGTTTCATCAGAATGTCGAAATTCACATTAAACCACTTTTCTTTGCTCTTTCTGGACTGAGTGCCTTTTTCCCAGAAATCATTTAGCATTTTCTCCTTCATCCAGGGCTGTTTTGGAATCTTTTTTTGTTCCTTACTACTATAATACTCAATCTCTCTGTCATCCAGCAGACCCATAGCAGTGAACTGATGAATGCCCGGCCATTCGACAGGTTTGGATAAAGCTGTGTATATGTAGTACAGGGAGTGTTTCTCTGCAAGGCAAAGAGGGAAGATTTTATTAAAAACAAATAGTGAAAAAAATGGTTTTATATATTCAGAACAAGGTATTATTAGTCTTGTTTTTCCAAGTCAATGTCTATTGTATTTACAAGTTTGGATGCATAGGTATAAAGTATAAAGTAACTTGTGTGTAAGTTACTTTATACCCTGCTGGAGGAAAAAAAACCCTAAAACCTGTCTAAAAATTGATTGCTTAGTATTAGCTGGTTGCATATAGGTTAGTTAAAGGAAGGCTAAAATGGAGCTGGTGTAGCTGGACAGTCTCACAACCTAAGGATGACAACTTCCTATTATTTAAGTTTTATTCTAGTTGTTTGTTTTAATAAACTTTTTTTTTATTGAATCATATGATGTATTAAACCGTAAATTATATTCTATTTCAAGAAGTAGATCACTAACTTAAATTTTGTGATTACAAATCTTTCAAAATTATTCCATGATGGCTCATTAACAGGAAAATGGACAGGCCTTTAAAATATAATAATAGCTACTTTTTAAAAAGTTGATAAATACTGTAAAGTAGGTTAAATTACCAAACTCACAGCTAAATTAGGTCTATTTGAAACTTGTTAGTCCCATTGTAATATAATTTTAAGTTTAGTACAGTAGGCTACGCCTAGTTAAAAAAAATCCCCTGAGGTTCAACAAACCGTAAGTATTTCTGTACCTGTTTACTTGTGCCAGTTTAGCGACACACCAAAACAGACCTCATTATGCCAATATACATTAGGCTATAGTAAACATATTGAAGAACTGTATTACATTATGACAATGCTGGTTTTGCTGTAAGTTGTATTGTAATAAAAGTTCATAATAAACGCGTCGAAGCAATAACTGATTGATGTTTGACATTGTGAAGGTGGATAGTGTATGCCATTATGTTTTTTTTTTGTTTGTTTGTTTTTTTAAAAGATTGGCTTAAATGTGTGCTATGAAGAAATAATGTCAAAAACTGAATTATAGTATTCTAATTTGATTCTCAGTTATTGAAATGACTAGACTATTCATTATGTTTCATGTTTTATACCTGATTTTTATATTCTACTGCAAATATGTATTGATGTTGTATTGTTGTTTATAGAGGATTATATAAATAAATAAAAAAACACCCACATACAAACATACTGTTCCTAAAGCCATGATAAGCTGCGTGTGTTTACAACGACCAATCACAAAAGCGAAGCGAAGTCAATTGATCCCCGCCTTTAGAGTCTTAAAAGAGTACTTGATAAGTGAACAGGAGTTGAGCAGCTGAGAGGGGTCGAGAGAGCCCTGCTTTGGCAGTCTCACGTGAGTGCATTAATGCATGCACATAGTGATGGTTGCTCTCACGGTGCAGAAATGCTCGCTGGCGAGAATGGTTTACCACGTCTTTGCCGCCCCCCACGTGACATGGAAAAAATGCCGCCCCGGGCGACTGCCCCGTTCACCCGTGCCTAAAACCCGCAACTGTTTAATGTATTTGATGTAATCAGCTTTGTTTACATCCGGGTGAAAGCATGCGCATATGCGTAACCTGCGGCTATACGCCTAAAAGAAAGCGTACGCTTACACAGTAATATTCTCTAAAATGGCCGAAGACATAAGTCATAGGAGAACAATGGTTGAGTTGAGTATTCTTGTACAGAATACTCACGAAACTTCACTGATGTCACATGGACCAGTGTTTTTACTACCTTTCTGGATTATTTCAGTTGTATTGCTGTCTTTGAAGGGAAAGATGACTCTCTCATATCATCAAAAATATCTTAATTTGTGTTCTGAAGATGAGCAAAGGTCTTACGGGTTTGGAATGACATGAGGGTGAGTAATTAATAACAGAATTTTAATTGTGGTGTGAACTAACCCTTTAAAAAAAGTCATGTATTGATAGAGTTGTGAAAGAACATCCAAAATGCATCAGTTTAAAATTCAATGACCTGATTTAAGTAGCTACACACCTGCCATCTATACTGTACATATTTCCAACAATTCATACTGTATATCCTGTCTAGTAACCATACCGGCAGCTTTTTATAGCCCCACTAAAACACCCTAGCAACAAAGTGTTAAAATTCAAATCTTTCCTCAAACTACATAAGGCCCACATCCCTTTCACACTTCAAAATCTCTCCTCCCAAGATTTCTCATTATACAAAACCGAACCTTCAAACTCAAATCTCTTCCCAAACTGCTCAAGCATTCAGTAACCAAGACTTATAACCTTCACAATTCAAGACTTTACTACAATTTCAGACTTTAAGACTTGCCTTGGCAAGCTGTCCGTTTTTAGTTTGATTAGTTTTGCCACCTCTACTGAGGAAAAGAAGCAATAGGGAGATCAGGACTGGACCTTACGTGCATTAAATGCTAAGCTACGGCTCTAACTTTAGGGCCTAATTTTAAGACCCTTTCGCTTGCATTGTCTTTTTGCATTGGGCAAGAACATCATCTCATCAGTGTGTTCAGTCACGGCTCGTGAATCAGTAACTAACCCTGCATTTTTCCTGTCTAAACATGAAGTGTAATTTCAGCCTGAGTAGCTGAGACATGAGGCATTGAGTGTGGCCTCTCCCAAGCTTCAGTAATCTGCTCCCCGTGGACCCGTGTGAAATACATTACTGAAATTGGAAGAATAATTGAATTTTGCCACAAAGTCAGTGCAGTAGGGCTGGCAGTAAATTCGATCCCTTTCTTAATGAGATCCTGTGCACGGAAACAACATCATTCCCTGCGTCTGTGCACTTTTCACCAGACTCACTGCTTCGCCTCACCACATTACAACCGATTTCAAGCCAAGCTGGAGAATGACATCACGAGAGATGTATCAATTATACTGAACCTCCTTTAAAGATGTGCTCGACTCGTTTAATTTGAATTTTAGATTTGATATCTATTTTAGCCCGTTTTCAATTAAATAGATGTTATTCCCGTGTGCGGTTGGTAAGGGTCCCAAGAGACTCTGAGCGCTGGAGATCAAGAGCAGGTATGTTATTAAGGTGGCACTCAAACTTCCCAGCTAATTAAAGGAAATTGAATCCACCCGACCCTCGGGCAGAAATGCCATCTGACGAGAATAAAAATAATTTTCACAGTCAAATGAGCCTGCTCTGCCAATCTCACGTCTAATGAGAGGCTCCACAAGCAATGCAAATGTGAAATCTCCACACTCACCCTCGAAATTCCCACCATTCAGTCATCCGACCTCTCCGTAGCTCAGACACTATGTAAGCCGCCCCGCTTCTGCCAATTCAGTCGGCGTCAGTTATGGTCGGGAAATTAGCTTTGTTTTAAACATCGCTCATATTAATTTTTCCATGAAAGCATAATGTGGCAATGAGCATTTACTTGCCAGAAAGCATTAACCAGGGGCTGTTTGAATGAATAGCATTAAAGTGTTTCCAAATGCAAGAGACAGAAAGCAGCAATGGATAGAATTAAGAGTCAATAGTTAAAAAAAAAAAGAGCTGAAGAACGGCCAGATTTCAGGATGAGGAAAATGGTGTATTCATATTAAACAGGGCTTTTTAATGTGCATCTGCACTCTTACATTAAAGTATTTTTTAACTATTAGACGTTTTTTTAATCTTCCAGTAAATAAAACACTCTGTATGTTATTTGTACAACCTAGGCTCATCGGAAATACGTGCCCATTTCTGCAAAACTGAAAAAAAAAAGAACCTATAGGCCTAACCAAAACAAAAATAAATAAATAATTGCAGAAATATGCCAAAAAACATCAACGCAAACTAGGGTTGCAAAAAGGTGGAAAATTTTCAGTAAATTTCGGAAATATTCCTGAAATTTTGAAAACTTCTCAGGATTTTTTCTGAAAGTTTCCAGAAATGTACCGGAAATTTTCCACCCCTTTGCAACCCTAACGCAAACAATGCCGCTCACTTGCATGCTGTTGATACTTAAACATATATCACTAGCTGTAATCAATAAATATTTGCAGCATAACTGCTTGTGCTTAAACAAAGGTTTCATTGGAGAGGCAACTGGATGTCAGGCATGAGCAGAACTGTGCCAGACACCAGAATATTGAAACCCTGTCTGAGATGTTTTGTCTGTTGCCTCCTGGGCTCAATAAACATAAGAACATACAGACAGAGCTGGGGATGCGCCACGCAGGGAGAATGGGAAGTGCTTGACATGGGAAGTGCTGTGATTGCTGATGAGGTGGAGGCTGCAGTCAAGTCCCCATCATCGAAATGAAAGCAGTCTCTCCAGAGAGACAAGAGCTCAGAGAGGCATGGAAACCACCGCAGCCAGCACAACTCAACCATCACTACCTTCCTAGAGCCGCTAGCTGTAATCAAATCACAGCATGGGAAAACAGCTGTCAGACAGGAACCGGCTCTGAAATTAAAACATGAATGGTGATGTTACAAATATGTGTGAATGTCAAAGGGGTGTGATGGATTGGTGTAACTCTAAGGTGGAAACACAGCATGTGGCGCCTTGAAAAGGATCCTGTGTAATGAAAATTTGACATCTTGCATAAGTGTTCAGACCTCTCTAGGTTCAGAAATAAACATTGTGAAATATTTTAAACCTCACACTAATTATTCTTGACTGTCTGAAAACGATAGGAGAAACAGAATATTTGCAGCCAACCCCTGAGCAATATTGCTCATGCAACACTTTATGTCCATGTAAAGCTATAGAAGAGAGAAAAAACAAAACATTTCACAAATTACTTAAAGATTCAGATACTAAGCACCCTAAAAGCAAATGTAAATGTAGTTAACCTTGGAGTACTGGAGTTACAATATAATATTTGAAATAAAAAGAAACAAAACAAACATTTACATGCATAAATAAAGAACAAAACACTCCAGATAGGTAGAAGGCAAGAAGGGTAGATGAAACAATCAGACAAAAACAAATAAATCAGTCCTCTTAAAAAACAAAACAAAGAAACAAACACAATCCCTTACCATAACAAAAAAATACACAAGACACAACAAAACAAAGACAGTCCCCTAACAAACAAAAGCAAAAAAGAAAAAGCAAAAAATTAGTCCACTAACAGAAAAAAATTAAATAAAAAACAGTAAAATGGCACAAAAAAAAATACCACTAACAAGGGTATCTTCAGTGCTAGGCCAAACTATGCACAATAAAAGATCTCTAGACTAGAATCAATCAAAACTTGTTTTAAGCACACTAAAAGCAAATGAAAACTATTTAGTCAACCTTGGAAACCCTTTGGCTTTCCAGAAGCCTGGTACTCAGTGTTCACTTCATTGGCAATCATTGGTCTCATTGCAGCTGATGAATGGAACTAGCTGATCATATAAACACACCAGTCTCACAGAATAAACAACAGCTGGGGCTGTTCGGCTGGCAGCTGCAGAGACGGGAAAGAGGACTGAGGCGTAAGAGCCTCAAAACCATGCAGCCCCTCATTAAAGTCCGTCACATCATCAGAGACCAGCTGAGGACAGCTGCGCAACGTCTGAAGGAAGGCAGACCTGGCGGCGTAGGTCATCTTACCACGCTCTGCCTTTATTAGAAGCATAAAAGTTGTGCCTTGAAGCTTTCCCTAAGAACCCACATTTCTCTGGGCATTATATTAATGATGACAAATCTGTGCTTTAAAGGCTAGATGAGATCATGGCACCGCAGTCTGTGGGAAAGCTTACCTTTCAGCTTCTCAGCCAAAAGAGCTGACTCGTGCTCAGAGTAGTGCATTATGGGAGGAGGTGAAGGAGGTCTCAGCCGCTCCTCCTGGATTTTCCGTCGGTGCCGCTCCTCTCGTGCCAGCAATCTTTGTTTGCACTCCCACTCATACAAGTCATCTCTCGCCTGAGCAAAATCTACATGTATGCGGCCCGAATCCTTTTTATCAGTGCTGGAGCCAATGCGCATCCGATAGCCTAGGACAACAAACATTATTCAGCAAACAGAGCTCTCCAGCAGACGGCTTGCATATATCAACATATATCAGTTAATATATATCTAAACATACTGAACGCGAAATAAGATTTGCTTCATTCTGAGATGTTCCTTCTTGCAACATAAATTAAAGCGCCTGCTGAACAAAACAGTGCAGCCAGTCATCAGCCTATGATGTGTTGCAGCACATGCATCAGATGTCGCATATACGCCCATATGTATGGGTGATTCTAATTATGTAGGTACAGTTGGTGTCCGAAGTCATTATTTTTTCTGCTTTATATTTTGTTTTATTTTAATTAATTTATTGTTATTCTTTACTAATCGTTATGAATTACAAGGTGTTACAGTCCATAAAAACATAATAATTCATTAAAAAAGTGTCTTAAATAGCTGAAAGTCCTGATTTCTTCTCGTCTGGATTAGTCAGTGTATTTTTTCCATCATGCATCAATTTGCAATCAATATATTTTCTTTTGTGTGTCGATTAATCTTGCGTCAATTTGTTACCAAACCATAAAATTGAAACGATGGAAATGATGTCGCTTTCTCTCATAAGATAAGATCTGAAGCACTGAAAAGTATCCGTGCTCTCTCTGAGAAAACATTTGAATCTAAAAACAAATGATTACATCACAAAGGTAGAGAAACACAATGGCAGAAGTAGAAAATGTAATCACTTCCCCTACTAAAACAAAACAAACATTTACTGTATGAATAAAAATGAATCAAAATGAAACAAAACAAAACACAAAGAAAAACAAAAGGTAGAGAAATTAAACTAAATGCTTTCCATAACAAAACAAAAAGAAATGAAACAAAACAACAAAAAAGACACACCAGAGAGGTAGAGGGCCTTGTCCACCATGAACTCCTCAATATAACGGATGTGGCAGAAGTTTTTCTTGCTCTTGCGGATGGCGATAATCTCTCCACACTGGTCAAACACTTCTTTGATGATCTCTTCTGTTGCGTTCTCCGGAAGGCCACCAACAAAAACTGTCTTGCAACCTGGAGGTCTCTCTCTCGTGGAGGGAGGAGGGAGATCTGCAGAAACCACAGAGATGCCTTACTGCACTCACAGTCATCACTAACTATTAACTATTTTTTCCCCCACATTTGTACCGGCCAGGCTCGATGTGCCAGTTCAGGCCACTGGACGACGACACTCCAGCGCTTCATAGACTCTGTCTGTTTTCATATCTGGACTCATTTTAATGAACTCATGTCTCCGCCCACCTTGTCTGCTGTCTTGGTTTTTCATTCATGTCTCCTCGCACCTCGCACATGTCCCCCCCTCTATCTGAGGGTTGTCCCCCCCTAAAATCATAATGATAAAAAATCGCACTGTCTATTGTGAAAAATACATGTACGTATACCTAAAAAAATTATTGTGTAAGCGGAAATACAAACGCAAAAAAAAAAAATGCATTTCAAAATAGTTGAGCTCCCCCTCCCCTTCCTCACAGTGGTTTGGCCCACTGCCTACTATCCCAG
>JAUCMU010000039.1:16808459-16842349 GCA_032275025.1 Enteromius treurensis | reverse complement strand
TGAATCTTTACAAATCGTCTTTCCTAATAATGTGCTCATTAGCAAGTTTCACTATGAATAGGGCAAAACAAAAGATCCTCTGAGAGTGCCTCAGAAAAGAGGGGCGGGGTCAGCGGAGCTCGTGAAGATTTAAAGGGGAAGTACACAGAACAGAGTGTTTTTTCAAAAGAGCTGTTATTGACAGAGTAAAATTAGCGTTTTTAAAACTATCATTGAGAGATTTTAAAGCAAACTATATTACAAACTTTCTATTAAGACCCTAAAGAATCATATTAGCTAGTGGAAAACTGGGTTTGTATGACCCCTTTAAACCTAAAGCATGTAGTGACCAGAAAATCGTTCTGTGGTGCCATTTTCTTCTATGGGGCATTTTATTACAAAACGTGAATTGCTGCCTTGGACTCCTTATATGTTTCAGACACAACGAACTGGCTGAGTGTTTTCTTTTCTGCTTTTCTGAGCTAACAGGAACACCAGAAACCTAACTAAATTAAAAAATAAAAAATTATCCAATGTCGCCTTTGAAAGAATACAAAATAACTGAAAAAGTCACCAGAGAGAAGTCTTTTGATTAAACATTACAAATGGAAAAATTAAGCATGCACATATAATTTTTTCCATGTATATGTAGGTATATAGAGTATCAGTAACACACAATTGGAAAATAGTCTGGGTGACTTGTTATCCAAACCAGCTGCACAATTTCAAAATCATTCATGTTCTTAGCATAAATGTTGCAGGACAAGCTATGTGCCAAAGTTTAATACATAAGGTCAGTGTGTTTTTTTTTGTTGTTGTTGTTTGTTGTCCTTTTTTTTCTTCTGGAAATATAAGCAATAGTAGCTTTCTCAAGCACTACTTTCAAAATGATTTAGTGCCTCTGCTGAGTTCAGATGCGTGTCCAATCAGAGTCATGCATGTGTAACAACCTGCTGACCAATCAGAGAAGCCCCCTGGACCAACACCCCAAGAGCAACATTATTTATTACTCTCTCTAGATCTAATCAATGAACATCTCTACTGCCCCCTGTCTCCACCTTCATGACTATGCAAGACTTCTCTGGAAACATTAGATGTGGAAAGAAAGAGTTTTTCAAGCAGAGAGGGAGCTGTTCTGTGTAGGTTTCAGGTGAACTGCATTAGACCAGTGACAGCAAAGCACTGATCCCCAGGCACGTAGTTCACAGCGCTGGACACGTTGTGTGTGTGTGTGGGGGGGGGGGGGTGTTGCAATCTGTGAGCTGCATTTCAAAGCACCCTTATACAAAATGCATCGTATAGAGTCTACAAAAGCTCAGTTTCTAGATAAGCGTTTAACAAAAGAAAAAGAGGGAATGGAGAACAAGGAAAATGATTTATTTAAGGGGGAGGGTGCCGAAGGGGACGTGAAAGAATAGTGGACGTGTTCTAGAGAGGAAGGAGGGGCATTTAATTAAATAATTGAGAAAAAAAAACACATAATCTTTCCTATAAACACACACATATAGTCATACACGTTTATACGGTGGTGAAAGTATTGGGTAGCACTGGATAACATTTCCTACAGGCTACTCCATCACAACAGCACATCAACTCGAAAGTATCTTGGCCCACTTCTCTGCACAGGACTGCTTCAAGTCACTGGTATGTTTGGTTGTTTTGAACGGCCGCTGGCTCCAGGTCACTGCTGCAACATCTCCATTCAGTCAGGGCTGTGACTTTTGCTAAACCTGTAGCCATTCAGACTTGCTATTCCACACATACAAGAATAGAAATGATCCCAAAAACACTGTGAAACCTGCATATATATATATATATATATATATATAGATATATATACATACATATATATATATATATATATATATATATAGTGCTGTGCAGCAGTCTTTAGGCCACTTGTATTTTACCAACAAAAAAAGATTTTAAGTTATTTCTATCTGGAATCACATGGAGAGACAGAACAAACTGGGAGAGACTAAATCCAGAAGAACTCTGGCAATGTCTCCAAGATGAAGAAAAAAACCTACCTGAAAAACTATGGGCAAGTGTACCTCAGAAAGGAAGAAACTGTAATACCAAATATTTATTTTATTTAGTTAATAGAAGTTAATTGATAAAATTAAATCTATTTATGGCATTATTTTTGAAAGCATCATCATTTTACAGCATTTTAGAGTGTCTAAAACTTTGAACAGTGCTGTAGCTTTCCAGGAAGGTTTTTTCTTTATCTTAGAGACATTGCCACAGTTCTTCTAGATTGAGTCTGTCTCAGTTTGTTCTGTTACTTCATGTGATTCCAGACAGACTGGATGATGATCAGATCTCTGTGTGGAGCACTGGCTGTTGCCAGACAATAATCTGTGGATTATTACATTAAATGGAATTGGAAATGTGAATTGATATTTCATACTGACACCGATAGAAACAACTCACTTAAAGCCATTTTTTAGAAAATACTATGAAAATACTAGTGTTCTAATAATTGTGTCCGCCATAGATGATGCATGTTTATATGTTTATGATATGCATGCTAATGTCACAACAGCTTGCTCAATATTCTGATATTAAACAAAATGCTTGATGTGCTTTGCAGCTCAGCAAACGCCACACCAGAGTTTGAGGGGCGTGGAGGGGAGGAGCTGGGGGTGGAGCTTAGTAACACACTCTATAAGGTGTTCAACAACAGACACAGCGTGGACCTGCGTTCCCTCTGCATCTGTCCCGGAGAGAACTGCTGGGTGCTGTACGTGGACGTGTTGGTGAGTGACCTGTCATGAAGAGGGTGAATGAATGAAGAATTACATATTATCATTCGGTACTAGGAAATATTGTGATTTATCATTCATTTAAATGCCTAATTATGTATGCAGCTGCTGCAGTGTGATGGAAACCTGTTTGATGCCATATCTATAGCGATAAAAGCTGCTCTGTTTAATACACGGTAAGTAACCACATGTCTTTTCCCATTAATATCCTGGTTTACTGTTTACTGTTATAGTATTTATTCAAATTTTATTTGTTTACTTTGTTTTCATTTTAGTTTTCATAATTTTTATTAGATGTTTTATTAATTTTCGTACTTCGGCTTTCAATTACCAAGTTTTTTTTACTCACAGTATATATGTATAATGGATTTATTTTATTCTTCAATTAATAATTTTGTTAAATTACTGTATGCAAATTATTGATGCACTATTATTAAACCGTTTAACTCTTACTATGTTAAAGTTGGACATAAATATTGTCTTTGATGCTGTAAAATGTATAAAATAAATCACGATTCAATTTTCCATCCAATATTTTATTGTATTTTCTTTCACCTATAATTGAACAAAACTGATTTCAAAAGGTTTTACTTTTAGACAACAATAGTAACATTGATTTCAGGCGTGAAAAAGTCATAGAAATGTATAATTATTTTTTAGTTAACTATGTTAGTTCACTTAAAGCGGTTTCTACGTTAAATGTAAATAGAAAATTTAGCACACTTGTGGTTTGAACATTATTATTAATTTATATGTAAACATTGAACCATTAAGTCATATACATTCCAAGGATTAATATGCAGATACAAATATCAATCCACCTCAGGAGTCTCTATAAAGTGATTTTAAAAGCCTTTAAGCAATAAGTCGATTCACTGTTTAAACATTGTGGAAACCCCAAATAAACAATGAGGAACTAACCTGCATCCTCTTTTTTCGAAACAGCATTCCCAAAGTGCACATATCCGAGGATGAGGAGGGAGTGAAGGAGATCGAGCTGTCAGATGACCCTTTCGACTGCATGCGGCTCAATGTAGAAAATGTGCCGTGTATTGTAACCCTCTGCAAGGTACAGCACAGCCTGGGTTCTCTCCCAAACGAAGAATTAATACATTTTGTTGTGATTGCTTTTTAAGAAAACGATGTATTGAAATGGTGCTGCTAATGTTGCCATGAATACAGCCGTTGTTGCTGATATGGCATTAAAACATTAATAAATACCAACAGTGCACTGCTCGCCTGTTCTGTGTTTCTCTAGTTTTTTATATATCGTATGTATGTCTGTGTTTCAGATTGGTCACAGACATGTGGTGGACGCCACGCTACAGGAAAAGGCCTGCTCAGTGGCCAGTCTCCTGATTTCAGTCACACACAGAGGCACGGTCACATGTGTCAGGAAAATGGGAGGTGGAAGTCTGGACCCAGAAAGTATCTTTGAGATGACAGAGGTTTGATTATTTTCTTCTTCTTATTATTATTATTATTATTACTATTAGTTACTTAAGACTAACCAGTTGTATTTCTATATCTCCCAGTAACATATCTTAGTAAGATATATCTTAATGATTGGTTTTATGATTAAAGCTTTGAGTTTTAAAGTCCAATGCAATATGATGGATTAATCATTGAATTTTTGTAAACTACATGTCATACAAAAGCTTTAGATTAGACCTTTTATTAGAGAATTTCATTGTGATTTGGTGTTTATATGTCAGAGCAGACAGTCTGAGCCTATTTATTTCCACACTTTGACATGAAACCAGGTGTTTTTCATTAGCCCAATAAACTCACTGATTAAAGGTTTTCTTCATGTTATAGGCTGGAAAGCGAGTGGGGAAGGCTCTTCATGCGCCTCTCATGGAGCTGCTGCAGAAAGAAGAAAGTCTTGGCAAGAAACGGCAGAAAGTGGGATTCCTCGGATAGCTTCCCACTTTGTACCTTTTTTGTTTGCTTTTCAAATAAATGAGTGAAATTTTCTATGAAGTTTGTCATGTCCGTCTTAAAATCGTCACTGTGAGGTTATATAACATTGCTGTTTTTGTTTTCATTATTCCAGCTGAACTCAGACTAGCCTTCAGACTGCTGTGTTTAACAGATGACTGACTGTAAAATGATTCTGCTCTCAAATTAGATGTTTTCCTATATGCTTTTTTAATACCCGAATAAGTACAACAGAATACATCCCAGAGTCTTTAGAGGAATAGTTCACCCAGAAAATGAACATTTACTGACCCTCAGGTCATCCAAGATGCACATGAGTTTGTTTTTTCATCAACCGATTTGGAAAATGTAGCATTACATCACTTACTCTTCAATGGATCATCTGTAGTGAATGGGTGCTGTCAGAATGAGAGTCAGAACAGCTGATAAAAACATTCCAATAATACTTCCTTTTATAAGGAAAAGCTGTAAATCCACTGCTAAGACGTTTGCTAAAGTGGTTGCTTTCAGATAAAATAGTCTATGATCCATAATATAGAAAAAAAAGTCCGCTCTTTGTTGTCACCATGGCATCAAAATCCACCAACATAAACAAAATCTGTTAATATTTCTATCCTGATTCAGACAATGTGACTTTTTCAATGGAGAAAGCAATATTACGGACTCATTAGCAACAGAAGGTAAAAATGAAGTTAAACAGGTGCTGTAGATGTCATTTTTTCATGGGATGGTGTTGAGCTCACACCATTGTCCAGCAGGACGTCTCGTCTGCCACGTGTCGTCTGAAGCAGATCCGGCTGCTGCGAGCCTGGATATATTCCATCCCATAATAGCTTTTCTTCTTCCTGTGGCACGCCGAATTCAAAACAAACAGGAGCGATCACTGCATAGATAAAGGTAGCATACACAAGAAGAACGCATGATGGGAAATGTGTCCTGAGGAGACCTTAAGTGCACCAATGAGTCCAGGTTTATACTCTGCAATATAACTCATAGGAGCTTTTTAAAGGGACAGTCCACCCAAAACATACCATTAAAGAAGATATTTTGAAGAATGCCAGTAACTGAAGTTCTGGTTTACTTCCATGATAGTTTTTTCACTTTTGGATAAACTATTACTTGAGTGGAAAAAAAACATACTGGGCAAAGAAACTGGGACTAGTTCTTACACTTAAAAACTGCCAATTTTTCTAACACAAATAATTCTGCTGTTGTTTTATTTATGTAATTATTTTGATACCCTGCATCTATTTCCACATACTTTCAGCAAAATGTAAATGTTTATACGTAGCTACTAAAAAAACGCACTGTCCTGTTCTTATTTTGAGAATTAATTTCTACTTTTTTTATATACAGTTATTTGAATTTAATGTGTGTTATTGTGGCTTTATTGTGTTCACATGTGTTATTATAGTAAAATAACTTAGGTTGGCGTGCAGGATTCACAGAGTTTATTCTGTGTGTAACCAGCACACGTTCTGTAGTTTATAAAACACTTCTAGCCATGAGCGTTAAGCATGAGGATTGTTGAGGCAAGTGTGTGTGTGTGTGAGGTGTATGAGGACGTCACTCCTCCTCTTTGTTCAGGATGAAGACCAAACGCGGCAGTTTTTCTTCGTGAGCTGAGCTGAGAAGCAGAGATCTCTCCTCATTCTCCAGGCTTCACCATGAGACTCAGAGAAGGCTGTCTTCTGCTGGGAGTCCTTCTGCTCCTCACACACACCTCACATCAGCAGAACACTCCCAAAAAGAAACCCAACGCTAAAAAAGGTGAGACAGGATGATTTTTGTCCTGAGTTTTATCATTTATTCAAGTTAAAAGCTGCTTTGTGGGAATTATAAATGTTGAAAAAGTTCAGTTGCAGAGCACCATTGTGCAAAGCATATTTTCTTTCAAAGTTGCTGTTTGAAGAAAAGTCAAAAGTTTTCTACCCGGTAAGCGTTGATATGTTTAATACATTAGAAACTCCTTTTCAGTTTGCCTTTAAGTTAAGTTTAAATTCAGTTGAGTTTAATACTGAATCTCGAGTAAAAAATAAAATAAATTTAACTAGATGATAACTATTTTTAAATTTATATATATATATATATATATAAATTATAATTAATTATAATATTATTAAAATTAATATAAAATTATTATATATATATAATAATAATTTAATAAAGAATATATATTTAATCAAATGAAAATAAAATACATATTAAAGAAAAAAATTAATATTTATTTGTTTACTTATGTTGATTCTTATTTCCATATACTTTAAAAAACAGCCTAAATTACATCATCTAAATAATGGTGTGAAAATACTCTTCATTTAAATGCTAAATTTTAGGGTGAAATATTTTTTTTTTTTCCTTTAATTCATCCTAAGATCTCTTTATCTAAGACTCAGATACTCGAGCCAGTGCTGCTTTGGAGCACCTGCAACAGCAGATCCAGGCTATTGTGATGGAACTGAATGTTCTAAAGGAGCAGCAGGCCCTGCACACCGGTGAGAACTTCACAGAGGTTCCCCGTCACACCTTCCATTCATCTGCGCAAAGACATGTTTAATGAATCAGTGAAGTATCCAGACAGTATTTAAAAAAAAAAAGAAGACGACAGAAAAAAAAAAGAAATTGGCATTCTGTCTGGCCCTTGAGCTGAAAAAGCCAAAACGTTGTTCTCTAGACTGTAGCATATTGGTTAGAGTTTCTACACTTACATAAGACACATGGCCTCCACGTGTCACTTTTGATGATTTTTACCGCTTGTGTTTTCCCTGGAGAACATTGATTCAGACCAGTGTGTGATGTTTGAGGAAACCTTGAGACAAATATGAGTAATATTTCATTAGACTTAAGACCACACAACATTAATGTTCAAAAAATTGACTAATCAAAAACAGGCCGAACATCACCCTGAAGTTCTTCACTTTTATAGTATTGTACGTATATTAGTGCTAGACAACAATTAATCATAATGAATCGCATTCCAATATAAATGTTTTATATATATATATGTGTGTCTATTGTTCATATTTATTATGTATATATAAAAGTAATAATATATAAGTATATATTATGTTTATATACTTAATAAATATACACAGTATATGTTATGTAAAGACAAGCTTTTATTTTGGATGCGATTAATCGCGATTAATCATTTGACAGCACTAATATGAATATAATTTATATGACATACATTTAACAAATGAATATATTTGTATTACATAAATACATGCATAGTATTCATATATTTTTGTATGCGATTAATCGCTGCCCAGCACTATTTTATATATAATTTCCCCTCCTAATCAAGAATCATTTTCCCGCTATTTTCTCAATTTCTTACTATTTAAAATATTTGTAAATGAACTCTGTTGTGATTGGCTGATGTGTGCATATATCAGGACAGAGTTACAAAAATATGTCATTTACATGAGCTCATTATTTCTTAGTAAAGTTTTGACTAACAAGTTAGTTTTATTGCTAAAATTAAAATAAAAATGTTTTCACTATTTTAAATAAAATTATAAATAATAATAAAAAAATACAATTTGTTTTAGCAATTTGATACTAAGGCATAATGTATTTTAGCTTGTACTAAAATAACTAAAACTGAAATGAAAACTAAATTAAAATTAACTCTCTAGAAATATTTCAAAATAATGCCAAAAAGGCAGAATTGTCTAATGTTTACCCGAAATGAAAACAGGTTTTTTTAATTTACATTTTTTTTAACAAAATGGAATATAGTTTTTATTTTTATATTGTACTTTTTTTTTTGTCAAAATAATAAATATAAAAATAAATTCAAAATGTTTTTTATAATAGTATACAGAATAGTATACCAATGATATTAAAATAATCCTGCTTATTATTTTATTTGAAAATGCTTTTGTACATTGTAAGAGGCATTTAAAGAATGCAAACACAACCTATACATGTGTCTTTGTTCTTCGCCAGTCTGTCTGAAAGGCACTAAGATCCCTGGTAAGTGTTTTCTGGCGGACGCCGTAAAGAAGCGCTACCACACAGCCAATGATGACTGCATCGCCAAGGGAGGCATCCTCAGCACTCCGCTGACTTCTGACGAAAACTCGCAACTCTACGATTATGTGCGTCAGAGTATCAGCCCGGACGCTGAAATATGGCTAGGCATCAACGACATGCAGACGGAGGGCGTTTGGAGGGACCAGGCCGGCTCAAACATCCGCTACAAGAACTGGAAGCTCCCGCAGCCTGACGGAAGCAGCAGAGAAAACTGCGCCGTACTCTCCGGCGCTTCCGGCGGGAAGTGGCTGGACGAGAATTGTCGCGAGGAGAGAGCTTCCGTCTGCGAGTTTAACATCGTCTGAGTTCATCCAGCGCAGCGGTTTGCTTGGCCTTAGCTGTCCTTCTCATTGCACAATCCTGCTTGCATTATGTTAACTCCGTAATTGTATATTTTTCTTTTGAGGAGAACAAAGATTGTCATTTTACTCCATAAAAATGTTCAGATACCAAAGCTGAACACCGTAATAAAATACATTTTTGAACAGGCTCCTTTAAGAGCAAGCCAAAAAATGCAACACGTCAAAGATTTAGTTCTCACAAAAATGAAAATTTACTGACTCCGAGGCCAGCCAAACATCACAATAATCTACACTGCACTGCACTCCATCAATTAAAGTCTATAAAGAGAGAATAAACCATTGCTTCCTCCAGTGAAGTCCATCTCAGTCCTATCACAATTGTTTAGAACTGTTTTTTCTTGCAGATGCTGCTTGATCAGTGTATATTTCTCTACTGATTCAGACAAGACAACTTTTTCATGAGAGGATACATATTATCACAGAATGCAATGATTTGAAAATAATACATTTTATTGATGGAATTATTTCTTACAAAAAAACATTTTTCACTTCATAAGATATTAATTGATGGACTGGAGTGGTGTGCTCATTTAACCACATATTACCTAAGAATGTGCAATATCGGTTATTGATTTTTATTATTTATCATTCTCATTTGTGCATTGAGATGCCTCTGCTGTCATCTATAAATCACTAAAAAAGTGCAATAAAATGTGGTCTCAAATATACATTTTTCATAAAGTTTTTATATAATGCTCTGGTGCTTAGCTTTACCCGTAGTAAATGATTCACATTTTTTTGTGGTCATTCCATTTAGACAACACACTAACTTCAATGTTAGCCATTTATTGGTTATGGAGCATGACATGAAAAGAATTTATTAGTGTGCATCCCTAATTTTACAGTCCATTTCTGCAGAAAATGGGAAAACTGTGGTCTGTGTGTGATTATCTTCATCACTAACACGAGTAGAGCATTCATTAAAATACCTGAAAATTTATTTTAGGAATGCATGAAGTAAACATACAGAATTTAATAACAAGCACATTTGAAACCTGTAGCCTGGAGACAATAACTGTTAAAACGGAAAATGTCCAACAGAGAAAGTCACAGCACACTTCCACCAGGGGTTCGTCTCCCAAACGGCTCCGACAAGAGCGTTAATTCTGTACATTTAGGCTACAAGTCTATTAAAAACCTTTAAAACCGAATTTTTAATAAAATACACATGCAAGGTACAAACACGGCCACCACTAGGGCGGCGACAGAGAGCATGGCCTTTTTCCATCAGTTTAAAGCTCTACAGAAAAACATTGTCCATGCACAGGCTTGCAGCCATGGCTTTTTTGCTCTCCCAATAAAATCAGAGTTTTTGGTGAGCAGGCAAATCATCATCTCCTTATCCTCACATGGCCTCCTCGTATTCTGGCTCAGGATAACAATCGGAGTCTGAATCCATTTGCGGTGGTAGTCTGGACTCATCAGCTGACAGACGAATGGGGTTTATATCCCCGACACTTTTGAAAGTGTTCAGGGCGTTATCCATCATCCTGCGATCCTCGAACCCTAAGCTTCCCTGCGATACGAGCGGTGAGCGGGGCCTCGGCAGGTTAAAGGTGTTGGGTGGTTTTAGGAAAGGCTGAAATGCATCGTCTTCTCTTCTGTCCAGCGAATACTCAGCGGACGAATCCGTAGCTGCTGGGACGGAGTCCTTGGGGCCCGGGAACGGACGGTACGCATCCACCTGGTGTCCGTTACTCCAGGCTCCGGTGTCGACCTCTGCAGGCTGGTTCTTGTCCAAAACGAGTCCATACATTGAGGGCTCATCGATAGAGGCGTAGACGTGAGACTCGTTGTCTGCTCTGGATTTTGGGAAGCTAGCGTTTCCCGGGAGGACATGTTTCCCTCTGGGCATATAGATGGAAGACCTATTGGTACTGGATGTGTTTTTCCTTCTAAAAGAGAGAGAGAGAGAGAAAAAAAAAAAAGTAATTTTATTCCTAGAATTATTCTTAAAAATTATTCCTAGTATTTCTAGTTCTATTATAATTCTAGATTGATGTTTGCCAGTTGAAAACATCTAAATATCTGTATAATTATTTAAAATGTATCAACAAGGAATAGAAAGTTCTTAAAGCTTATTCAGCTTTGTTCAGATTAGCATATTACCATACTTTACTATCTTTGCAGTATGTAATTTTTTGTATGCATTTTATACACATTTGTAGTGAAGAACGTCGTGTAATTGCCAAAAGTCATCTATATTTGCACAAAATTAAATGAAAAAAGCAAGAAATGCAATGAATTAAACATGTCATGCAGAAACTATTATGACAAAACTGTTATGTGTGACATTGATTATACTGTTTTCTAAAATATTTTTATATTTGATTTACTTATTATATTTAACTACAGTTTTAATAATTGTATATAATTATCAATTGTAATATAGCTTTTATAAAATTTAATAAATCTCATAAATATTTATTTTGTAAATGAACTCTGCTATCTTTACACATGATGCATTTTACATTTTAATTTAAATATGTATTTTATTTTATTAGAGCAGCAGATACTTGGAACAATGGCACAATTAGCCCTAAAAAAAATTTTATGCTCTAGCTAGACATTATTCATGTTGCACAAGTTTGATAACAAATACCAAAGAAAATTCAGACTCACTTTCGAATGAGGCACACTGCTATAAGTGCGATGATTACCAACAACAGCAGCACTCCGACTATAGCCAAGATAATGCCCAGGAACGTCTCTGTACAGAGAAGAAACACAGTAGGAATGATTCTCTTTTATGTGATCCTAGTAGAAAAATTTGAAATGAAAGCCTTTTGCTTACTGTTTTCCTTCTGCAGACTTATATTTGAGAGCACAGCGAAGCGCTCACTCTTGGGCTCACAGTTGGACATGTTCAAGTAGAAGCTCTGCTGTTGGACGACAGGGCTGCCGAAGCTCTGATCTTCTCTCCAGGACTGTGACTTGCTTTGAGAGTCCAGCGGTTCAATCCAGATCTCGGTGTGGCCCGAGTGACATGTGGGCCTACTGATGTTAGGGAACTGCAGCAAGGCCTTGTACTCCTGGGGAATGTAGACGACCCATGAAGCAGATGAGGTAGAATCCATGCCATTGGGCCAGTTTGGTGTCGCAAGGTACATGGGTCCCGAAATGGGTGGAGATACAGTGTAGATTACATTTTCTGTAGAAAAAAAGCAGAAAGATGCTGCTTTGAAACTGTCAGGGTAAAACCAATTTTTTTTTAACTTTCTATTCATCAAAAGCATATTGACAAATTTAAAAATGGCTTTTCACAAGGGCAACCGTTTTAAGATTGATAAGTGTGTCTTGAGCACCACATATTAAAAGTATTTCTTAAGGATCATGTGACACTGAAGATGGTAGTAAATATCCTGAAAATTAAGCTTTTCGTTCAAAAATATATTCAAGCAGAAAACCATTATTTTAAGCTGTAATAATATTTAATAATAATATATAATACTTTTAATCTAATAAATGCAGGCTTTGGTATATATACAGTAAGACACATTCAAAAACATCCCAGAAAAATAATCCCAAACCTGTGACCAGTAGTGTACTCACGCGTGATCTCTGGACTAACGCCGAATGTTAGGAAAGGTTCTTTTTCCTGGCTTAGGTCTTTTATGTTTTTAGGATTTACGGTGATGGAAACGTTTCCTTTGATTTGGATTTTTCTGATAGTGCCTTCAGCCACAGAGCAAAACTCCCCGATGTTGGAGCCCTCGGTCTCAGAGATCAGCAGCGAGACTTTCTCCTTACATGGCTTGTCTGACAGAGACTGGTGCAGGTTGCTTCCCTTTAGAGACATGAGATCCACGGTGCTTTCATCCTGTAAACGGAGCAGCCAGGTGAACTGATGGAGGGGAACAGGAAGGCTAGGTTCCAGAGAGGGAATGGTGAGGGGCGTCCCAGTCATGTCACGGGCAGACAAGCTGGAACAATCTAGAATTACATAGAGGAAAGGAAAGAAGATAAAAAAATGAAAAAGATTTTGTTAAGATTGTGATTTAAAGGAATAGTTCACCCATAAATAAAAATTCTGTAATGAATTACCGTCATGTCGTTCCAAACCTGTAAGTCGCATCTTCAGAACACAAATTAAGTTATTTATGATGCATTCCGAGAGCTCTCTGACCCTCCATATAGACAGCAAAGATCTAAACATGATCAAGGCTAGAAAACAAAGCAAGGAGATCGCTAACTTTGCTAGCCTTCCTGTTCCCCTCCATCAGTTCACCTGGCTACTCCGTTTACAGGATGTGACATCAGTAGTTCAGCCGGAATTTTACGAAGCTACAAGAATACTTTTTGTGTGCAAAGAAAACTAAAACAATGACTTTTTGTCTCCGTGTCACCCTATAGCACCGTTTTGGAGAGTATCACATGCATATACAATGTATGCAACCAGTGTACCTGGATGTGTCGTTTAGGTTCAGATCACAATTTAAACAACGCATGCATCAAAAATGTCTTGATTTGTGCTCAGAAGATAAACAAAGGTTTGAATGACATGAGGGTGAGTAATTAATGACAGAATTTTCATTTTGGGGTAAACTATCCATTTAATGACTATATAAATAAAAAATTAAATAAATAAATAAAGTATAAAATCAAAGGTTACTATGCACAAAAAACAATTTTTTTTTACCTTGCATTTAAATTCTGAATTCCTTTTGATGCTGAATTAAAACTAACTTTCAGACCACGTAACATTACATACATACAACTTCATTCTCAGTGACTAGATGAGAAGTTCATCTGATTTGATTAATCTTTGGTTTAAAAAACAAAGGCTGTTGGGTTTCAAAAGTTTAAGCCAGATCAAACTAAATATTTTATGCTCCCATCTAAAGATTTTCCTTTCCATACTGTGAGACGGGTTTTTTTAACATTGTGACAAGACTGAGGTGTAGTTAGTTACAGTACCTATGACTTTGGTGGCTGTCAGCTGCAGATCCTGCACGGGGCAGTCGAGGAAGGACAGGTCAGCTTTGGTGCCCGCAGGAACCACTATTTTCTCCTGCGTCACAGAGTTCATGCTCATTTCACAGTACGACTCTGGGTTTATATTTTCTATCTGCAGACTCAATCCCACTTCGTCCCGGAGATCCACAGTGCAAAGATCTGAACAGAACAGGAAGATGAACAGTTATTTATCTGCCAAATAGTAGCATGGAATATTCAAGGTACCAAACTGACCCAAATATAATAGTTTTTAGTCACAGAACTGAAGTTTTATGCTAATTTTTTCCTTACGTGGAGTCCCACTCCTGAACACCTCCACGTTGAAGTTCAAGGAAAGCCCAGGAACTTTTGGCACTCTCATTGCATCACAGTTGGTCAGAGTCAGGTTGAAATCTCCCTGTTTATTGGCCGGCTGAGTTTCTGTTGGGGCCAATGTGATGGAAGTCTTGTCTCCCAGTGCATAATCGCACACAACAGGTTTCTTTTGGCACTCTGGTGCATTGTAATGTTGAAAGCTAACAGTAAAATTGTGCATAGGCTTAACGGCAAAGTTCCACTTCATTTTTTGTTCATCGTAGTAGCCTGTGGCGTAGTTTGGAGTAAAGAAATCAACAGAAAATGGCCCTCTGGGCAACGTGACATCCATCTCAACTACTCCTACAGATGCGAAAAACAAGGAATAAAATAATTGCAATCAGAAGCTAAACATTAATGAGACTATTCTTGTTTCAAATCACTACTTCTAACCTGTTGCTGCTGATCCCATGGACACTCTGAAGTCAGATGGGTTCAGGTCTGTACCTTTGGGAACCTCCAGGGTCACTCGACCTTTATACAAGATCTGGATACGGCTGATGGTACCGTTCCGACAGAAAGAGCCGATGCTGGTCGGTCCTGTGCGCTGGTATGCGGTCATGGTGTAGGTGTGTTTGTCTGGACAATAGTCTGAAGGCTTGATCTGTCTCATTCCTGGAGATGGGAAGTCCAGCTGAAACACCTTGCCTGACTGAACCTTCAGATCCCAGGTAAAGGTTCTGGTGAACTCCAGGAATCGGGTCGAATCTGGATGCACTGCAATGATGCTGCAGTCTGTCGTGGAGCAATCTGTGTAGAGGTGTGTGAAAAGTGTGTTTTTTCTATTTGTATCAAATGGATAATTCAGACTCAGCATGTTGTTACTCACCGATGTCTTGGTTGATCTCCACATTATAGACGTCCCCCGGCTGAGAGCAGTTGAAAGTCACGGTGGTGGGCTGAGCTTTAGTAAGCCTGATTATGGAGTTACAGGTCTGAGAAAGACCTTCATCCATACACGCGCTACACTCCAGACCATGTCCTGACTTCTTGCTGAAGATTACGATGGTGCCAGAGTCAGGGGTCACCTCTAGTTTAAGACAATCTGCAAAAAAAAAAAAACATTTTAAATCAAATTTTAAAAAATCTATATTTTTATATGCATTTTAGAAAATTGGTGGAATGCATCGTAATGTATTAAAAGTTTATTTTTTTATATTAATAATTTATATGCATTTAGAAATGTGTGTGTATACACATACTACACTACTATAAAAACGTTATAGCATAATAAATTCAGTATAAATATGGTTCAATTAATAACAATAAAATGTTATTAAAATGTATTAATTAGTGCAGTCAAATTATTAATTGTGATTAAATCACATCCAAAATAAGCAATTTTGTTTACATAATATATGTGTATATACGGTGTAGACTTATTTTGTGTGTGTGTGTGTGTGTTTGTATGTGTGTGTGTATATATATATATATATATATATATATATATATATATATATACACACACACACACAAAATAAATATATATAATATAATATATATAATAAATAAAATTATATATATATATATATATATATATAAATAAATGCAAACACATGCATGTATATATTTAAGACAAATTTTGTTTGTATATTAAATATTTATATATATGTATAACATAAAATAGAATATAAATATATAAATGTATATACACATGTAGACATTTTCTAAATATATACACTGTTTTTGCGTGTATTTATGTATATAATAAATATACACAGTACACACATATTATGTAAACAAAAACTTATTTTGGATACGATTAATCATTTGACAGTACTAATATTACTGATACTAATTATTAAATATAATATTATCCGTGTGTGTGTTTTTCTCTTAGTTTAGATTGACATTTTTTGTTTATTGGTTTTATATCATTTTTTGTTTTTTGTGCACAGGTCATTATTTAGACTTATTCAATTACATAAATTATGCAATTAAAATCAAGCATTTACATATTGTTTTTGGACACAGAGTTGCCCTACAAAACGATCATTACAGAGCTTAAACGAACAGCTTGAATAAAAGCAGTGAGTTGTAACCCACATGAAAGCAAACAGAAAAAAGAAACACAAAGAACTGTTTCACACAAAGTAAGTGTTTGAACAGGAAGAGTCCATGAACAAACATAACATGACACTACACATGTCAGGCATTCTGGGATCCTCCCTAATTAAGAGAAAAATAAATAATTCTGACAAATGCTGACATTGCAGAAGGTTTGGTGCATGATAGAATGACCATATGCGTCATATAGTGCCTAATAAAAATTAGGCTTAGATGACTCTGGTCAAATGCATTAAGATCTCGTTCTTCAGGATTCAGGACAGGATTTTGATTGCACAAATCTAACTTCAGCAAAAACGCAGGAGAGAGACATCCACGCGGTCTCACATTACGCCAAACGGACAACTACACCATCCGCTAATGTTTACTCGTGTTTGTGACAACAACACACACCTCTCCAACCTATAACTAAACTAAATCCATCAATCAACATCTACTAAAGCAGAACATTTTCACTGGATTAAGAAATATTGCATATAGAGAACTCTGGCCAGATAATGGTTTAATCTTAAAAATATGTCTTTGCGATAGATTTGTTTCTTACAAACTTCTCAAGATGTTAACTGATTGGACTTAACTTTTAAACAACCCAATTAAACTAGACACAGACGCTCCTTCCAGCATTTACATTTCTCACCTATATCTGCCCGGGAAAATTTAACAAGTCACATTTTTATCTCTTTTTAATCATTAATTATCTATGCATCAGCAACACTTTAAAGGTCACTTCCCATGCTGTGAAAATGAAAGTCCATTATCTCTCAAGCTGAAACGTCAATAGACGAGCAAACACTGGCATTCTCAGACATGCATTTCACTAAAGAGAAAACAGGGAAAGTCTTATGCTTTTCCCTCCACCCAAGAGCATGTTACAGTAACCCGCCCTATATTTGTCCAGTAACAGATTGTTAGTCAATAATTAACAAGTTATTTTTCAAAGCATCTGTCACAAATGCAAATGACAGTGCTCATTTTTATACCGGGCCACGAGGGAGGCCAGATTCAGATCTGCTGAGAAGAACAGTAGCTATTAGTCATTTTGTATGTGCTAATGCAAATAATTATCAATACCCATCATGCATTTCCCTAGTTCGATTAAATTTCCCTAGTATAAAAACGCACACAAACAGAAACCCCATTAGCTTAAACTGTCAAATAATTAAGCATTATGCTTTTAATGTCAAACATATTTCGCAATATTTCAAATGCTCGAAATATCAACCTTTAATAAACGATTTACAAACGAAACATGACAGTGACATGGTAAAAACGTGTTTGGGGTCTTGCTTCTTTGGAGACTCACCTGAGATTCTGTGAATCTGCAGTAAAATCAATCCAATGAACACTGGGAACACGCACGAGCCCATCGTTCTCCTTCGGAGGTTCCTGAACTTCCCAAAGTAATGTGCTTTTAAAAATCTTTGATTGATTTAAATCCTGGTCTCGTACATGGTGGATTGAGTTTGTCTGACGACACGGGCTCTTCCTGGTTCTGATACCTGTTGTGCTCAGAGAAGGGCGTGTGCGCGCGCAAGTTACCTGTCCAAACTTGCGCTCGGGATCCTACAGCTGGAAAAATGCGATTGCATTATTCAAGGAACAGTTGAACTTACATTAACCGAAGAGAATATGATAGAACCGGTATTTTAATCGTACATTCACGCATACATCAGGAAATTATATATTAACACGTCGTGGGTTTCTTCAGAGACAAAATCCGCCCGATTTATCGTCCGTGAGAGTTCACCTTTACGAGATAAAATAACATGAGTTTTGTTCTCCTCAGTCAAGATTGATTCAGCCCTGCATATGAGGACACGCGTAATATTCATCAGTCAAGCGGCTCTCTATTGGAAGATTATCTAGAAAACGTCATCAGAAGTCATTAATATTCATGAGCCAATTATTCTCTTGGTTTTTCGCTGGAACAACAGTAGTTGCGTGTTATTAAACCATTCTTTACATTATGTTACATTATTTAATAATAATACATTATTTAATAATAATTAAATACATTATTTAATAATAATGTCCCCAGGAAAATGTGTTAAAAAAAAAGAAAAAAGTAAAATGCACCCCTCCCCCCAACTTTCTATTGTGCCTTTAAATACCCTAGACATCATAATGAGAAATTTCCACACACACACTTTTGTTTTGGTTTGTTTCCTGGAAAGACAATAATTATAGGTTTGTACAATATAATTTTTTGACTATTTTAATATGTATTAACAGTGAATGATTCAATAATTCAGTTCATTGTACTGTGTATATAATGTGTAAAATGAAAGTTATTTTAGTTATGCAAATTTTTTCTCACTTACTACTGTGCTTTCAAGCAATGCGTCCACACATGCCTGCAGACAACAGCATTCCAGGTATTTCAATGCCAACAGCCTGGAGGCATACACAGCACTTTAATAAGGCAAAAGTCACCAAACCCAATCAGATAACTAGATAACATAACCCATCTAACAGGTATCAAAAGATACAATACGTTCATTATATTTCTTGTTTTGGTTTTTCCACTTGCTGATCTTATACATTTACCATCCATTCAGCCATTTACATACAATTAAAACTTTGTGACTGCAGGAAATGGATTACTGAAATGCATTTATTTAGTGTAGTATGTCATCTATGATTGATCATCAAAGCATTCAAATGGACAATTGTCCCATTAATGTGCGATTGTCTCATAACTGAGCCCTGTGGTTACACTTTTGACTCCATAAGGAGCCTTTAAATGTTTCTCACACTAAAATCTTTCCTACAAGCAAAACACTCATCGCCATTATGTCATTTTCCAAAATAAAGATAAAAGATAAAAGAAAGATTTCTGGTAAGTATAAATAATTAATTCCTAATCTGTTAAGAAATTATTGTTATTAATCAGAATAACAACTGTTGTTAATCTGAAATTATTGCAATAATAAGCTGATTTATTGTCAGTGCTAGAAACGTATTTTCTATAATTTCTTTTTCTTTTTCTTTTTTTTTTGAAACGTGATTTTTTTTCATGGATACTTGAATTAATAAATCATCAAAAAGAAGAGCATTTATTTTATATAGAAATCCTTTCTGACAATATACACTACCAAAAACCTTTATTCGGCTGGGATGTGATGGCAAAGATTTATACTGTTAGAAAAGATTAATATTTTATATAAATGATGTTCTTTATAACTATCTATTCATCAAAGAATCCATTATCCAAAGTGTTGCTATTTCCAAAAATTTGGCATCACAACTTTGCCAACATTGATAATTCTATTTATAAATTAGCATATTAGAAGCATTTCTGAAGGATCATGTGACATTTTACACAGGAGTAACGACTGATGGAAATTCAGCTTTGCATCGCAGAAATAAATAATATTTAAAGTATATTAAAATAGAAACCCATTATTTTAAATGGTAAAAATATTTTCTTTTTTTTTTTTTTTTGCTGTATTTTTGATCAAATAAATGCAGCCTTGATATTTGGGGGTATTTTCTTTTACAGCTACTGCAGTAACTCATGTGAACTAGACTGATGTCATCAGGCCCGTGTAATATCTCAGCTGGTCCATGATACACAGCTGTTAGTGATATATATATCGTGCATATCCATCAATGGCCTTCACAGTGTTTGCTCTCTCACACATATGCTTTAACACGTATAAATACTCCCTCACACACTGGAGAATTCACAGTATGTTCTCCGCTTACAGCTGGAGACAGAGTCTGTCTGCAAGAACTGGACAGTAGTGACACTTTACTATCTCTGTCTGGGACACACACAAAAATGGACACAAACTCTCTATCCTTTGGTAAGGTTCATATTGTGAATCTAAATGTGGAGTGATGTGGAAATGTTTGCATGAGTATAATGCTTACAGTTCAGTTAATCAAGCTCATCAGATAATACAAGATATTTGCATGCTAAGAATTTCCAATCTAAAGAGCGCAGAGGGAAAAATATAGTTTAATGCAGTTAAATATTATTTAAATTGTCAGGGCTTTTGTTTTGTTTTCAGGGGTGTAAAACTACAGAGAGATTCTAATGTTCAAATGTTAACTGAGTCACAATTATACTTTGCTAAAACGTTTAGTTATTTATCCTTTATAAACATATTCTTTAGTTTAAGTAAGTAAATAATTAAATAACTGAATATGTATTCAATATATAATCATATATTTTTTTTAAAGCAGACAAATGAAAGAGTCCGAGAATTTAAATCTGATGCACAACCTTGTCATTCAGTTCTCATTTACTGTTTAGTATGGTGTGGTAATACCATGGCACTTTGCCTCATGTTACTAAAATCCATGTACCATGTCATTTTTTTAAATTTGAAAGTAATTAACGCCCATGCTGATTATCCGTAGAAAAGCAGAATCTTCTGTGTGTTGTGTCCCATCTGCAGGTATGTGTGGGAAGTGCACCGGAGGTGTTTATAGTGCTGATCAGGCCTGCCAGGCCATGGGACAAGTGTATCATGACAGCTGCTTCACCTGCTGTGCCTGTGGTAAGACTGCAGCTCATGTATCAGTTCAGATGCTCAGGACATCAGTATATACACACAAAACACATCAGTGCACCATGGCACATACAAAAACAAGAAGGGATAAAATATATATTGGAATGCTTTTACATTCGCCAAAAAAAAAAAAACAAATCTGTTATTTCCCCTGAACCATATGTAGTGCTTCACAAAGTATTTATTTTACATGCATCAATAAACTCAATATGGTGTCTTTTCTTTTTTTTTATCTGCTCCACGCAGGCCAGAAACTGAAAGGGAAGGCGTTTTATGAGTTTTCAGGACGAGTGTTCTGTGAGGAGGATTATTTGGTTTGTGGTTTGGACTTGTTTGTTGATTATTTCTAAAATGACAATTAGATTATGATTGTGCTTTTAATGTTTCCTGTCTTTTGCAGTTTTCCAGCGTCAAGCACTTTGCAGACGTTTGCACATCCTGCGGATATTTAATCACAGATATGGTCAGCCTGAGAAGCACTCTGTGTGTGTTATAATGGATAGAATGAATGTTGTTTAATGTTTCCTACCACATTAGCAAGATGACCTCTGACCCCTTTAGGTGCTCCAGGCTTTGGGAAAGTCCTTCCATCCTGACTGTTTCCGCTGTGTCATCTGTAATGAGAGACTGGAGGGACAGCCGTTTAGTGTTGACAAACAAAACAAGATATATTGTGTGAAAGATTACCACAGGTGAACAACACGATGTCATGGACTCACAGTGAATATATAA
Organism: Enteromius treurensis; assembly: GCA_032275025.1. Lineage (NCBI taxonomy): Eukaryota > Metazoa > Chordata > Actinopteri > Cypriniformes > Cyprinidae > Enteromius > Enteromius treurensis. The sequence continues at coordinate 16,820,629 of JAUCMU010000039.1, read as the reverse complement.
TTAAGTTAATTTATGGTAGATTAAATTAAATCTTAACCCAAATCCTTTGAGTGTCTCAACAACAACAAGAAAAAAATAATAAACCATTTTATTGCCTAGAAGAGCAACCCAAGTAATAACACATGGATTTTCTTGAATTGTTAGGTCTGATTGTATTTTGTTTGGCATAATTTTTATTGCATAGGACTCTGGCACAGACATGTGCTAAATGTGAACAGCTCATCCTTCCTAATAAGGTATATTTCTATTTTTCTACTATTTTTGATATTGTGTGGATTGGATAAATGATAATGTTTGAAATAGTGATTTGTGTTTTTTATGTACACAGGAATCAAATGAGATTGTGCGAGTGATGTCCATGGAAAAAAGCTACCATGTGGCTTGTTATGAAGAAAGCAGCAACATTTAATTGATGTTCAGTCTGAAGAAATAATAATTATTCATTATGTTTTTAGTACCTCTTTAATTGATTAATATTAACATGAAACTTGAATTTAAATACCATATGATATATCAAAGTGCCATGATATATTTTTGATATCATTGCTATATCATTAATAGTATAATGTTATTAAACTTGCTACCAAACCAAACTGTGTTGTCAAATAAATGATTTTTCAATAATGATATTTATATATTAGAAATTATAAATTGGATATTTTATTTTTATTCAAAGAATTGAATAAAATTAACGGCAGTCTGACCTTTGCGATCTCTTGCGATTCTTTTTCACGGACTTTTATTATGACATAACCGGAAAGAGGCGGAAGTTGTCTATTGTTTTCAACGCTGATTTGACATTTGGCGCGTTCAATGAAAAGTCGCAGTTCAGTGAGTGATAAGCATAAGTGTTATTTTCTTCAGATAAACATGCTCTTTTCTTTAACATACGCTTCTGAAATTATAAAGGAATTATAAAGTCAAACAGGTTGTTGGATACGCTTGTGTTTCTATTTGTTTTCACGGATAAAGGGAATAAATGGATCGATACAATGACGTTAAAATCCTCCTGAAGAAATGGGAACAGTCTTTCTTCCAAACAAACAACAGAAAACCTAATAAGGTGTTGTATATTCATCAGTATTCTGGAATATTGTGTTGTTGTTTCTTATTATTCTATTTTATGTTGTTTTCTTCTGTTGTTATGTAATTAATACTGTCCAAAAAAATCCTATCTTTTAAAGGACGACATTGATAAAGCGCCAGAGGAGACGAGACGTAAGTTTATTGCGTTTTGTTTGTAAGTTGATAAGTGGCATAAGGCCGTGTTAGGATTTAATTATCTCGTTTTACCCTGTGTGTCTTCCTTTTTACAGAACTCTATAAAGAATACCGTTCTCTTAAATTTGCAAAAGAAAGGAATGGCACTGAGAAGGAGGATCACACAAAACCCCCAGAGAGTCAACCTTCTACAGCTGTAAGAGGACACGTTTAATTCCTTAATGTAAACATTCATCAGCCATCTTTGGGGTTTCTGAAGATCATAGCTGTTTAAGTGTAGATGTGTTAAGTGTAGTGTTCACTGTTAAAGGAATCTGGATGCTGGGGGTCTCACCTCAACCGAAAGAGTCTGCCTGCTGCTGTACCGAAACTGTCATCAGATGATAAAGAGACACTTAAAGCTTCAGCTCAGTACTTTGGTATGAAGTTGAAGAACAATCTTGGAGCTTTAACAAAGGTGAATGTTACATACTGTAACCTGAGCTGGGTGATATCATTAAAAGTTAATCTCATGACAATATCTGACATATTTAATTATTATTAATATTTAATTCAAATAAAAGTACTAAATGATTGGTAAAGAGAATCGCTCTTAATAAATTCCATTAAAATGTGAAAATAAAAGTAAACAAAATGTCATTTAAAAAAGTAAAATACTATATAATTAATTTTAATAATTAAAAAGATGAAAAGACATGCATGTAATATGTTTTTTATTTAATATTTTAAGATTTAAAATTATAAGAACAATTTATTATTCCTGATTATTATTACTGATATCATTGTAATATTTAAAATGGCTTTTTATTTTACCTTTAATTTTATTGAAAATATATAATGATTAAAAAAGAATTCCACAGATCAATATTGAACTTTTTGCATTGCATGCCTTAATCTGTGTGACATTAATGGCTGTTTTACCATTTAATGGTACCTTGATTGAAGCCATTCTTAATGTCATTTGGATAAATGGGCTACTGAATATCTGTTCTCTTATTTTTTTGTCTCACATCCTGAATTCTAGGAGCGATCTTTTTCTCTGAAAAAAGCTACAACCCCTTGCCGAACACCAGCAAAACCACTGAATGACACCCCAGACTCCAGTGCAGCACAGACCGATGTAGAGACTCACACACCAAAGCCAGCTAACACATGTCCAGACCCCGGCGCTCCTCCTGTACAGACGACAAGCACAGAGTTTGAGGACGAGCCATCGGATCCCTTTCCATCCATAACCCCCTCCAAATCCTGGTCTCCAGCTGTGGGCTCTGCACACAAGAGCTTGGAGAAGGTCCAGTTTCTGAAGCAGTCCATGACCAAGAGGTTTTCCTCAGTGGACAGCGACTGGCTTGCACGCTGCCAGGTTTTCGATGAGGTGGAGGAACCTCAGAAACCTGTCGCTGGGAATTCAGAGCTGTCGAAAATTCAGAACAGTGTCTCACAACCTGCTGTTAGAAGCAAACCTACGTCAAATGAGGGTCAAATATCGCCAAAGACTTCACTGGAGAAGAAGAAATTTTCCTTGCCAGAGGATGGTGCACAGAAAGATCCAGTAGCATCTTATAATGTGGTGGCGGATGCAGAATTGGGTTCCCCGGGGCCTGATGGTGAACAGGTATATCAAAACAACACAGCGGCTCTCATGGGAGATGATGAGGCTTCTTCAGAGGAGCCTAAATCTGCTTCAAATGCTAAGAAACGCAAACCCAGGGCTGGAAAAGTTCAAGATCACAGAGCACAGGCCAAAGGTGGCAAAAAAACCAAAGGTCGGAAAAGACAGAGGGAGGGGGATGATGATGTGGAGGAATCTGAGGAGCAGGAAGGTGGAGTGAAAAAGAGGAGGAGAACTAAGAAAGGAGAGGCAGCTGGAGAGGATCAGCCCAAAAAAAGTGGAAAGAAGAAGGGAAAAGACGATGAAGAGGAGGATGACGACACTGCCACTTCAGAGAAAAAAACAATCCAGAAACAAGCAACTCCTCAGGAGAATTTACTGGGAGAGGTGGATGAAGAGGAGGCCAGAGCTGCTGCGTATAGAATGAGGAACACTGTCAGGGTCAGGTGGGTGCCATAAAAATCACATCTCAGGTACATCTCAAAAAATTTGAACATTGTGAAAAAGGTTGTAGATTCATTAGATGTAGACTAAAACATTTGAACAGTTTTTTGGTTTGTCATTTTGATGTGGAGGAAAAGGTGTTCTAGCTTGAGAATACCGCCAAGCAGCTGTTGCATTTCGTTTAGCGTTTTACCGATTTTCTGTCCTTATGCTGAACCAGGCCAACAAAAAATACAGATGGCAACTTTGTGAAAATCAATTTGAAGAAGAAGTCCCATGTCAAGGGGTTTGCTTTGAGAGGAGCTGCGCTAAGGAAACAGGTCGGTTGATATAAGAAATATTTCATCCAAACATTTTAACTGTCATAGTTTGCTTAACCTTTTTGTTGCTGTAACCCAATATTAAAAAATACAGCATAAAAATATTCCACATGAATTGTGTATTATATTTGTGACCCTGGACCACAAAACCAGTCTTAAGTCGCTGGGGTATATTAGTAGCAATAGCCAAAAATACACTGTATGGGGCAACATGTTCCATGATGATATTAAGTCAATTTCTTACCGTAAATATATTCAAACTTAATTTTAGATTAGTAATATGCATTGATTCATGTTTGAACTTTAAAGGTGATTTTCTCAGCATTTTGATTTTTCTGTACCCTCAGATTCCAGATTCTCAGTAGTTGTATCTCGGTCAAATATTGCCCTATCCATCCAAATCATACATCAATGGGAAGCTTACGTATACATCACGTATACATCTTAACACTTACGACTGGTTTGTTGTCTAGGGTCACATTTGACAAAAATTCAGATGTCCCACAATAGATTAAATGTAATCAATGTTTTCCCTTCACCAGAGTTTTAAAACCTTTGCTGTTTTTATATTGTTAATCTCAGATTTAATGCATTGTAAATCCTATGCAATCTTTTGACAATGGATTACAGATTTCTGTCATTCCCAATCTGAAGTATGAGCCATTAGATTTGTGTCTAGAGGTAACATCAGCCATCTTATTGGATTTGTTTTGTGATTCGTTTATGACTCTGTTTGCATCAAAAACAAAGCTTTAAAGTCTCACAATGGTTTTGCTTCAAAATAAAAGCCCCAATATTTGAAAACAAAGAAATGAAGACCTCTGTAAATATTAGTGGGCTGTTGTAATTTTACGGGGGCCCATTTCAGAAAGGAGGTTAAGTGAGAACTCCGAGTATATTAACTCTGAAATAAGAGAAACTCTGGGTTTTGCATTTCAATATGGCAGGTTGAGAAAGCAGGGTAAGTCAAGCCTGTTTCTGAAAGAGAGGTAACTTTTACTCTGAGTCCGTTACCGTGGTTTAACCTCCTTACTGAGACAGGCCCCTGTTGTCCTGTAAAACACTGTTTTTGTTGTTATTACTAAATACTTTTTTAAAGTTATTTTTTAGCAAGTATAATCTTTTACTTTCTAGAATTCAAATAATTATAATTACATATTATTTTTAATAATAATAAATAAATAATAATATTTTGATATTTATATTATAATAATATTATTATAGTCCTATAAAATGGGGAACAAAATGTTTTTTTTTTTGTTATTAGCTGATTACATGGCTGATAATGAGAGCCTAAAAGCCGCTTATACATTGTAAAATTGCTGTAAAGTGGGGAATGAAAATACTGAAACTCTGTTTTTTTTATTGTGGGTAATTGATTAATGTTTTATAATTATTCCAGATGTACATGCAGAAGTTCCAGCTGAAGGGCGAGCGGTTCGGGGGTGGATTTGGGAGGGGCAGGGGGCGGTTCGGCGGCTTCAATCGCCAAGGCGATACCTGCTACAAGTGTGGCGGGACTGGACACTGGGCACAGGACTGTCGAGGAAGAGGTGAGAGGCTGCACAGGTCATGTGCCTCTGCTCTCATGAATTTGTGGTTATGATATTGATCATCTGATTTTGTGTTTCAGCTCCCGTTGTGAGTTCTGCTGGACAGCAAGAAACCCAAGTGGAGGAGGAGGAGGAGGAGTTTGAGCTACCCACGCTGGAGGAAGTCGCCCGGGCGACAGGAACTCTGCGCTCAGAGCCTATTGGTGGGTCTTCAAGGGGCACATGTTTATTTATTTAGTTTTTATTAATAATTTAAATGAGTTAGTTTTATTTTCTTTCTTGCCTTGGAAATGAGCTGAAATAAAATAACATTTAAGATATTCATAATATCCATGTCACCCACAATAGCAAATGTAAATGTTTTGCTTTCTTTCTTCAGTGGCCCCTCCCCCTGTGGGTGGAGACTCCTCTGAGAAAGAGGATCAGGGGGCGGAGATACTGCTTAATATCATCAGACCAGATTATGAGCGTCCTGCCCCTCCTCCACCTGTGGAGCCGCTCTACAGACCAAAGGATGATGGGAAAGTTCAAGGTATGTCACATTAATGTGCCGTAATAGCTTCATTCTGTGCAGATGTCTCTTTATTCTGTTTTTTCATTGATTTTCCACAGATGTCCCGACAGAGGTGTACGACGCTCTCCGAGACTTTGGTTACAAGTCCTTCAGGCCTGGCCAGGAGACGGCCATCATGAGGATCCTATCAGGTGAGAGGTTATTAGAAGTTTAAAACATTATTACATTTCTGTATTTGACCAAATCCATACTGCAGGGGAATATGATTGATTGCTAAATACAAATTACGTACCAAATTATGAATATAATAACCACAGCAATAATAACCACGGTTTATTTCTGTGTGTTTTTACTGTTCAGACCTAAAAATGATGAATTTGCCAAATGATGAATTTCCTAAAACTAATTTTAAACTATTTTTAACCCACAGATGATTGAGCTTTGCTGTTCAGAAAAGCAAAAAGCTAAATGAATTGGGGCTAAACAGTATGTGAAGTGTTAAGTGGCTTCTCTGATCTGCTGGTGGTCTTGTTTTCATTCAGGTCTGTCCACACTAGTGGTTTTGTCCACTGGTATGGGCAAATCTCTGTGCTACCAGCTTCCTGCGTACCTGTACGCCCAGAGGTCAAAGTGCATCACACTGGTGGTGTCTCCTCTGGTGTCTCTGATGGATGATCAGGTACGTTTGACTTTATATTGGAACCCTAATTTAATTATTTCACAAAATACATTCTAAAATGCTAATGCAGATTTGCTGTATTGTGTTGGTGTGAATTCATTTTTACATTGTCTGTGAAGCTCTCAGGACTCCCGCCGAAGCTGAAAGCTGCCTGCATCCACTCCAACATGTCTAAGAAACAGAGAGAAGCTGCTATTGAGAAGGTAAAGACTATAAAATAATATACAAATGATGTGAAGCATGTCTTGTAATACAGTTATAAAGGCTTTTTATCTTATATTTTCCTAACCAGTGTTATTTAATTATCATTAATAGTCTATTATAGTATTTATTAATTTTTTTTTTATTATATTTTTCCTTTTAATTTTAGTTTTATTTTATGTCATTATTATTTTTTTAATTAGTTTTTAGATTTAGTCCTTTTAGAACAGCTTCAGTGTTTTATTTTAGGCAACAATTCTAATTGTAACCAAAATTATTATTTTTTAAATGTATTTTCATTTTTATTTTATTTTAAGTTATATGTTGTGATGCACGTTTTTATTTGATTTGATCTTATTTTGCACTCGGAGCATGCATGTTTTAGTTTTTATACTGAAATTTAGGAGTCATTTTATTTTATATATATATAAGTGTGTGTGTCATTTTTTTTTTTTATGTTATGTAATTTTCTTAACCCATTTGTTTAATTTAGATAAATTGGAAACATGACATGTGAAACTCATAGTTAGATGAATCGATGAATGTGTGAGCGTATACGTCTTTGTCTGAGTTTGATTGTGTGTGTGTGTGTGTGTGTGTGTAGGTGAAGGCCGGTCAGGTGCATGTACTGCTGTTGTCTCCTGAAGCTCTGGTCGGTGGAGGTCACTCGGGGTCAGGATGCCTCCCTCCTGCAGACCAGCTCCCTCCTGTGGCCTTTGCCTGCATTGACGAGGCTCACTGTGTGTCTGAATGGTCACACAACTTCCGGCCCTGTTATCTGAGACTGTGCAAGGTAAGTCCCTCAAATGAATCATTTATTATTTTTTTTTATTTGATCATTGCAGATTTAATGTATGTTTGCTGTGTTAGGTGCTCAGGGACCGGTTGGGTGTGCGCTGTCTGTTGGGTCTCACCGCCACAGCCACTCTGTCTACAGCTCTGGACATCGCCCGACACCTGGACATCAACGATCAGGAAGGAATCGCTGTCCGTTCCGCTGCTGTCCCTCACAACCTCCAGCTGTCCGTGTCCATGGACCGAGACAAAGAGCAGGTGCCTTTAGAGAGTCTTGTTTTCATGCAAGATGTTGCAGACTAAGTTAAATGCAACTAAACAACATTAGACTAGAGAAATAAATTTCCTTGCTGTTAAATATTATTATATCTTGAACCGATAAATATTAGTGCGGTCAAAAGATTAATCTAATCCGAAATAAGAGCTTTTATCCTTATTAATGCAAGATTCTTATTGTGAGGGGAATTATTACCATTGTATCACAAACAATAAGATATCGTCCATCCCTAGCTGTGACACTGTCTCAAATAAATTAATGTGTTCTCCCACAGGCTCTGGTGTCTTTGCTGAAGGGAGAACGCTTTGGTGCTCTAGAGTCCGTTATCGTGTACTGTACCAGGCGAGAGGAGACGTCCCGTATCGCTGCACTGCTGCGCACCTGCCTGCAGGGGGTGATGTTGAGAGAGTCCTCCAAACCGGCACCAGAGGATGAGGAGGACAATCCTGTAGGGAAGAAGAAGAAAGCTCTTGGTAAATTTGCCACTGTCATACAAAACTCTTCTGCTTCTTGGCTTTGTTTGGAGGTTCTTATTTCATTTTCCCACATCAACTTAGCCAGGAAGAAGATCCGTAAGCCTCTGAAATGGATAGCAGAGGCGTACCACGCCGGGATGTCTGCGTCAGAGAGGCGGCGAGTTCAGAATAACTTCATGTGTGGGGAGCTGCGTGTGGTGGTGGCCACCGTGGCCTTCGGGATGGGCTTGGACAAGTCAGACGTGCGTGGGATCGTCCACTACAACATGCCCAAAAGTTTTGAGAGCTATGTGCAGGAGATTGGCCGAGCAGGACGAGACGGACACCCAGCACACTGCCACCTGTTTCTAGACCCTGAGGTCTGTGCTTGTTTAGTACCTGTGTTTTTATTTTATATTAGTCGCTTTATTTTATACAATACACTATATATTCTTTACATTTATAGTATTTATTCATTTTCACTATAAAATTTGAAAGTTTCAGTCATATAGTGTTCTGCTTTTGTTATTTTTATTAGGCTTTCTCCATATTACTATTTATTTTTAATTTACATTTAAGATTTTTCTTAACTTTTAATTTCTATATTGTGTTTCATTTCAGCTTTATTTAAATTAACCGACTCTTATTTTTAATAATTTTTGTTTTTATTTTATTTTTTGATGTGGTTATATTTATTTTATTTCATTTTATGATGTGGTTTTTATCATTTAAAAAATATTTAAAATTTCTTTTTTTTTTATATTTTAGAACTTCAACCTTTAATTATTATATTTTTGTTTTCATTTACATTAAATTCGTTTTTTTAATTTAATTTTAGCTTTGTCAATATTAACTTTTTAATATTTTCAGTTAATTGTAATTACCAACTACAATGCAACAATTGATATTTCTTATTATTTGAACTGTATATTGCGTTTAGGGTGCAGACCTGCATGAGCTGCGCAGACACATCTACGCAGACACGGTGGATTTTTATACAGTGAAGAGACTGGTGCAGAAGGTTTTTCCTCCATGTAAATGCAGACAGATTCAACAGACGCAGAGAGATTTGACACAGGTGGCACTTGAGTAATTCCAAAAATATATATATTTTTATGTATTTTCATATTTGCTTTTACTGAATTTTATTCATGCATGGGCTTTTTTGAGTTGAATTGAAGTCTGAATCTCATACCCTGTAGGCTGCAGAAGTGTCTGACAGTGAGTTACTGGAGATGGAGGTTTGTGAAGACACTGATCAGCAGATGACAGAGACGCCCACAGACCAACAACCACCGCAGACCAACAAACCAACTCATACGACAGAAGAGGAGCCGGAGGAGAGCGACGACGGTCTGAAACTGAGTGATGTGAGAGTACAGCGCCCATGTCACACACATGAGAGAGCCATTCCCATGCAAGAGACCGTGGAAACCCTTGACATCACCGAAGAGAGTACGACTTTTCACATTTTGAAAAATTATTTTATGGTGCTTTTTTATGGTTTATTTGGAGTCCACTGTCATTGTATAGACGAGCGGGTTAATTGTCCACAAGTGTTACATGAAAAGATAGGTCTCGTTTCTTGAAATGAGTGATTCAATAATGACTCATAATATTTATTAATATTTTAAATAGTTTTCTGTTTGCATTCTAGTGAACTAAAAACTGAAACTTAAGTCAAAACCATTGCAAGAAATTGTTAGCTAGAATAAAATAAACTTTCAGTTTTATGCAGTTTCAGATGAATTTCACAAAGCATACAACAAAATTACTATAAACTGAAAACTTAAACTCGTTCTAAATATTAATAATAACTACAATAGTATTTCAGAGATAACTAAAATAACACTGAATTTAATTTAGTTTTATTTATAAATGTCCTACGTTTTACGTTAAATCATGGCCCTTCTTGTGTGTTTCTGTTTGTTTTAGGTCTGGAGACTCTGTTGTGTTACCTGGAGCTTCATCCTCAGCAGTGGGTGGAGCTTCTCCATCCGACGCTCTCCATCTGTAAGCTGCAGTGCTACGGCGGTCCGCAACAACTCCGCAAAATCACCAAACTGTATGTTGCTCTTTCACAGTGTGACTGAGTAGCTTTGCATGCTTTCGTGAAGCTCATCGGTGCTGATTGTGTTATTTTGTACGTCGTCAGGTGTCCTCCGGTCGCCGTGGCCCTGGCGCGCAAACGCATGGCGGGGGAGCGCGTGGAGTCATGTGACACTCTGGAGTTTGATGTGGTAGAGCTGGCGGACACTATGGGCTGGCAGCTTCCTCTGGTGAAGAGAGGCCTGAGACAACTGCAGTGGGGTTCACACACAGGTGAGAGGAGACGGCCTCATTCACAGATCATCTGATGCATGTTACACCCCAAAAGGACCAACCACGCTTAAAACCACTAGCTTTATTCTGATTGGATAGGACTCCCCAGCTGTCATGTTAAACAAAATTAAATTGGTCAATTCACATGGCAGTCAGATGGTTAAAATATATCCCAGCAGTAAGGATATTATTAGAAGATTAATAAATGATACAAACTTGAAACTTGTGGCTTACATGTGATATTTGCGTTTGTGCTATTCAGACATAAACAGCGCTCGTGTGATTCTGCTCATATCATGTGATATAAATATGAAACAAAAACTCATATATAAAATGTATTTAAACGGTATCTTTTCATCTGGGCAGGTTCATATGGAGGCACAGGACGGAGTGGATTCCATGTGGAGTTTTCAGCGCTGTCCTTCTATTTCCGGTCCTACGGTGACCTGACGGCGGAAGAGTTTGACGCGGTTTGTGTGTTTCTTCACGGCAGAGTGATGGCACAGGAGAGGACACAGCTGTACCAGCTCAAAACCTGCTTCAAAGCCTTCCGCAGGTCAGACCCACGTCCCACACGCTCATGACTGAGCTCTTCTAATCATCGGTGTCCTTCACTGTCTGGAAATCCCATCATCTGAGTGTGTTTGTGTGCAGCGTTGCGTACCGTAACTGCAGTCTGTGTATGGACGATCTGGAGGACAGCAGGAGCCAGGCTCTCAAAGAGCTGCTGCGAGATTATTTCGACAAGAGGAGAAACCTGGACGCGAGCAAACTCTATCCGGAGGAAGAGGACGACGAGGAGGAAGAGCTCAACAGATGCAAGGTGCGACTCTTTCACCGTTTAATTAATGACTTGAACTCTTGTTTCTATCTCTGAATCCGGTTGTTGTGTTGTGTCCTCAGATGAAGGACTGGGAGGCTCAGATCTCTGCGGACATCAGAGGTTTCCTGTCCAGTCGCAGCGATGAGAAGTTCTCCGGTCGAGCCGTGGCTAGAATCTTCCACGGCATCGGTTTGTTTCTAATGACATCACACTTCAACCATTGTAATTAGTTTTTTTTAAATTTGGTGGTATTTCAATGTGATTCTGTGCCCCCACAGGAAGTCCGTGTTATCCAGCGCAGATGTACGGACGTGACCGAAGATACTGGAGGAAATATATTCAGTTTGATTTCAACGAGATCATTCGTTTAGCTATACAGGAGATCATTAGAACGAGATAACATGATCTCATGGTGATAGTGTGTATATGTATTTATTTGTGCTGTTTGTCACTCTTTTAAATGTTCACATGTTGTGTGTTATATTTATACAATAAAGACTGTTTTTCCAGAGTTGAATCATGGTGATCTGTAAACACAGCAGTTGTATTTGCTCAGTATGTCCTGTAGTGGGCACTGTTGTGCTGTTTTGTCAGATCCAGATACATTTATACATGTATACTAAACAACAGCATATATGAACTTTTATAATAGGGCTGCACTTTTAATCAATTTTCCAGTCGCAATCATAATTACGGATGCTACAATTAAGTAATTGTTCAAAGTGGCAGTTAACCGTTTAGTTACTATGCGTGCTTAAGATGTGTCTTTCTTTTGATGCATTATCTTAAAGGTGCCATAGAATGGAAAACTGAATTTACCTTGGCATGGTTGAAAAATAACAGTTCAGTACATGGACATAACATACTGTGAGTCTCAAAACACCATCGTTTCCTACTTCTTATATAAATCAAGTGTTTGCAAAAGACGACTGAAAAACGGTCAAATTCCAACAC